>SNQJ01S0106057.1:51660-65929 GCA_010110895.2 Picea sitchensis | reverse complement strand
AAGGGGAAAGTCTTTCCTGTACCTGGAGAAGACGTTGGTCAAACTCACTCAGGCTCCTTGGAGGGTAACCCATGGTTTTTCCATTTGGGGAATTTCACTAGGGTGTAAGTCTATTAAGTAGGCCACCAACATAACTATTCCACCCGCTCTATCTCAACCCCTTCTCATATTGATCTCACGATGTTGGACTTCATCATCAACTAGTGGTTTCACTGTGGGAAGGTTTGTTTGCATGTTTACTTCCAATTTTCTTTTTTTTTAGCGAGTGTTGTTTGTTTTCTTAGTTGACCTTAGGGTTGAGTCTGTGTCTATGGCATCAATTCTGGGATATACCAACCAAGGGACCCCTTTTCCTCATGAACATTTTATTTTTCCTTATTTTGGAAATGTTGGACCTCCCTATATTGCAACTTTAAGTTTACCTAGACTCAATATAGGGTTACCCGTGTGGTTGTTTTCCACTCCAGTTTTTCCAAATGCACCTAGTGTTTCAAATACACACTCTCCCTCCAAAGAATGTCAACCTCATGTTGACCATTTTCCTTCTTCACTTGTTGTGTCTTCTTCCCTTTCTTCTTCTTCGCCCAATGAAATCCTTGACGCTAATAACTAGGAGGATAAGAAGAAGAATAAAAGGAAAATTAAGAAGAAGAAAAATAAGCAAGGGGATAAGATTGCAACCACTGCAAGTCATGTTGGAAGCAATCAATCAATTACTATTAATTAGGTTGGGAGTCTTGATGATATTGACAAGTATACCAATATAATTCGCAAACCAAAATTCCCTTGCAGACTATGTAAAGGTGCACACCTTCTTAGATATTTCCTTGGTATTCCCAAGGTATTAAAAGTGTGGTCTATGCAACCCGTGTCACCAGCTGTTGCAAGTCAGGCTGGTGACAACCTGTCAACTAGTGAAAGTAGTGTCGTGGAAAATAAAAGTAGATTTGATTTTCCTTGTAGGTTATGTGAAGGTAGTCATCAAACTCACCTTTTCCCTTGTATGGATAAAGCCTCAAAATTGTTGGGATACGTTGCTATTCCCCAGCAAAAAATTCCAATTGGCTACCATAAGCTTTCTCTTGACCCGCCATTAGTTGATCAAGTGGCCAAATTGATTCCATCATCCATTAATCCACTTTTTCAAGTGGTCGATCAGAGTTCATCGTTGGTCGATCACACTCTTCCCTTAAAGAGTGAAGTTGAACTGGTCGGTCCAAGTCCATCATCGGTCAATACTTCTCTGCCCTTAGAGAGTGAAATTCGTGAAGTGATCGATTCGATCCCACTCTCCTTTTAGAGAATGAAGCCGATGCTGCTCACATTTTCTTGTTAATATTGATTATATCGTACAAGGGGGAATTTATCCTTCTACTGTGGAACCCCCTCCAAGTAATGAGGACATTCTTTTTTATTGGCATGGGCTAATTGGACTTCGTCTTCCTTCCTACGCACCTTTCCAAATCATTATTCAGGTTTGTGGTAGGGATGTTCCTCAGACTATTGTAGAAAAAAGTGATTCTGTTAGTATTTTATCCTCAACTACTTGGAAAGCTTTAGGTTGTCCTCAACTTGTGTCGGTCATCCAGAATATATTAGCTTTTAACAAACAAACCACTGAACCTTTAGGGATCCTTCCTCAATTTCCTGTTACTTTAGGAGGGAAAACCGTCTATATTAATGTTATGGTAGTTCACATCCCCTTCGATTTTAATTTTCTCCTTGGGCGAGATTATGTCTACGCCATGAAATCTATCATGTCCAGTCTCTTTTGAGTGATATATTTCCCTCATAATGGAAAAATTGTGACTATCGATCAACTTTCATTTGTTGGTCCTGATTTGACTACCAACCACCCATATTCCATAAATGGTCCTTATATGCAAGTGATATCCACCCCACTATAGGTTAATTATGTGGAAACGTGTCCTATGTTTTCAATTGCCAATGATAATGAGTCTCTCACTGTATGACCAACCTCTTTTCACTTAGATCTGGTAGATGACACAATGACCAATTCCATCTAGGTTTTGGAGTCTGAAATATCCCTTGAGTTTCTTGACATGTATTCCTTCTAGGGCTTTATTCTTCTTTCTGATAAATATCTCTTGGAAGCCATGTCATAAATAGTTTCAAGCACAATTTTCTTCTCTATGGAAAGATCATTAAAAAATGAAACAAAGATATGGAAATCGAACCTAGAAGTTATGAGAATAGTTCTTTTCTTGTGTCAAGCTCGTTAAAAAATGAAACATATCCTTAGTTATTTTCTTGTGTCAAGATCGTTAAAAAATGAAACATCCTCCTCTCCTATTGAGTCGAGTCTTTCATTAGATCTCGTAAAATTTGAAGTCGAGTCTTTCATTAGAGCTCATACCTAAACCTTCATTTCATCCACCTGGGGTTAGTTGATCCTCTTTTTTCCTCCCTCTCTGGTGAACATTTTCCTATTAGTAACTTAGAGTCTATTGGGCATAGAAATTGGCGATAGGAGAAGAGTCAATGGATGAAACAAAGCTTGGGGGGGCATGTCACCAGCCTTTGATCATCATTCTGGAGTTGAGCCACTAACTTCTCAAGCTCAGGCCAAAGTAACAACTATCCACGGGTCGTTACTCGAGCATAGTTTACTTATGTTTCAAGCTTGTGAAAAAATGAAACCATCCCCAAGATTAGTTTTTCTCTATTTCAAGCTTGTGTAAAAATGAAACTACCTTCGAGCACAGTTCATTCTCTATTGCAAGCTCATTAAAAATGAAGCAACCAAACTTATTCTTTGTTATTTCTTGTTCTTGTAAATACATAAGAATAGGTTACCGAGCTTAGTATTTGTTCTTTCTCATGCTCACAAATACATGAGAATAGGTTACCGAGTATACTTTTATCACTTTTTCGGACTCATAAAATATATATGAAAAAGAAACTCTTTAGAGTCTCCTTTAGTCTCTTTTCAGACTCCCTAAACATGACAATATTTTCGAGTGCACTTGTTTCCTTTCACACTCGTTAAAAGGATTAGAAAGGGCGTCTTTTGATGCTTGGTTTACCCTGTTTTCGACTTCAAAAGACTAAATTACGAAAAATGACCTTATTGGAGATTCCTTTAAGCTCTTTTCAAACTCCTTAAAATTGAAAATATTGCCGAGCGATCTTGTTGTCTTTCACGATCGTTAAAGTGGATTAGAAAGTGCGTATCTTGAGAGGTACTTTATCTCTTTTTCGGTCTCATCATACTACTTACAAAAAAGGAAACACCCTGATTGTATTGGTTAGGAGAGTTCTCCTGAGTATTATTTTATACTTTTTGAGGATTAGGAGACTAAACTTACAAAAAAATCCATATGTAGTCTTCTCTATAAATATTTTTAAACTCTCTAAATAAGAAAATACCATCAAGTTTCCCTTCCCTGGACTCTTAAAATTACACAGATAAGGACCCATCTGGGACCAGACATCTGTTATCCTCCTCAAGCTCATTAAAAAAATAAAGAGGTACTCATCAATCATGATGGGGGAAATTTGGAAGTAGGTTGATTTCTTACTTTAATGGAAGCTATTTAATCACCCTTGAACATGGCACCTGTCTACATCTTCTTACATTTGAGTAATACACTTGTCTTTGACTCATACCAATTCCATGAGTCATTATACTCCTTTGACCCATTCGAGGAGTGTCATCATAATTTTTCATTCCAATCGAAAAGTCCTTATGGTCACACTACGTTTTGGTTCACGATCGTCACATTATGTTTGGATCCATGCCTCGAGTCAAAGCTTCCAAGTCAACGTTGTTATTGTGATGAAAATTCAAGGGAAGTCTCAACCTTACAACCATTTTGTAGTGTCATCCATTTTCATCCCGGTGTCAGTTCACACTCCTTTGATATATCATGATTAATCACCATCCTTATTTATTTCATGTTGATGATGGGGCATACATCATGGCCCTCCTTCAACGGGTCTATTCCTTTCGAATTCATATTATTATCCGAAAATTAGACTTAGAAACCAATTGGTACCTTGGAACCTACATGCCTCAATGGTAGGTTTTCCTCGCATTTGATAGTGGGTTTATATCATTGACCTTTGATCGGATGATTCCACGAGTGTTTGAATTCATATCATCCATTCACACTTGCTGGAATGTACTAGGGGTACCTTGGGAATCATTGTCATCATTGGTGATCTCCCTCACACTTGTTAATGGTTTTAATCATTGACCGATAATCAAGTGGTTTCTTCCATGTTCGATGTCAGCACATGTATTCACATGGTTCGAATCGTTCCATTTCGGGATCGAGATGAAGACCCTGGGAAATTTTTGGGCACCTACTAGTGTTATGTGCCTAACCCAGGTTGCGATGGAGAGAAGTTTTATACATTGTCACATAGATCCACTTTGTATTTGTCCGTGGCCATGTTTTTTTGACATGTTGTAGCTCCACCATGTACAATCTTGTGGATACATTCTGATCAAGTCATGGATATATGGATCCACATTGTATGTTCAATGGCCATATTCTTAGTCAATACTCTCATGGATCTGCAGTGTATTGGTCAACGACCATGCTTTGAGTCCATTTTGTCCAAGCATGGGTATACCTACCTCATGGATGATATATGTATACTAGTCAATGGTTTCATGCAATATCCAACAATTTCTCCTTCTTCAATCCCTTGATACACAAATTTTGCAAAGTGTTTCGGTGATAATTTTCTCTTCTGACCTCACACTTTGGGCGGCATCTGTTATACACAATTTTTCACACCTAGCCAAGTGTTGAATCTCACTTTGTTAAGTGTCACAATTGTGATATCTCACCCTATAAGTGTCACATCTGCAATGGAATATTGTACTAAGTGTCATGGCCTAAATATCATAGTTTTCTAAGTGTTACAACCTTGACACAATGTAAAATGACATGACATTATCCCTAGTCAAGTTGGAGGAGAAAAATATCATTTGGAGGTCGAAAACCCACCTTTTACGTTGATATTTTGGCCTTGTTTAACCAGGGACACCCTCATTACCAAGTCGAGGGAGCAGCCCCCTTCCCTTATCATTTCTAAGGGAGAATCTGGGACACCCTGTCTTCCACTCTGGGGGAGCATCCTTGCATTTAGGGAAGTTTCCTTGGGTCTAGGGAGCTTCTTTTGAGAAGAATCTTGGTTGTTTTGGGTTGTTTTTAGTGTTTCACCTGAGATTTGGTTCGACCATATTCCACCCTATGTTGGGAGAGGTCTATAACTATGAAGATAAAAAAAATCTCAACCTTAAGCATCTAATCCTCAACCATAATCCCTAATTACCCTATTGGTTAAGCCTCCCTAGTCTTATATAACCATAGCCATTATTGGTGAAAGGGGAGGATGGAGATTGAGATATAAAACCTATGATCTTAAAGAGGGGGATATTGCCAAGAGAATGAAACCTTTTCTCTCAAGAGAAAGTATCTAAGGAGTGTATTCAAGGGTTTGAAGAGGAGGCTTGAAGGAATGGCTGCGCCATCAGATTGTAAACTTCTTGCTTCATATTTTAATAAAGAACTTAGCCTATTTCCATACATCTATCTTATTCATTCTTTCTTGCATGTGTCTACTTGTGTTTCAAGCTATCTTCTGGCATTAGATAGTAGTGGTAGATAGTTTGTCTATCATTTTTTGCAGGTTCATCTTCACGTTCGAGGTGTGAATATGGAGCTCAAACTTTGGAACGACGAGGACAAACTATGGGAAAAAGTACTATTCCTGCTTTTCTTCTCTCTCTCTCTCTCTCTCTCTCTCTCTATGCAAGTAAATAAATAGAATAGGTGGAGTTTAGAATGCTAGTGTCTATTTGTTAGAATTTTCTCAATCATAGGAAACCTGATTGAGGGGGGTTCCACTTGTCTGTAGGGGGGATTTTTCCACAACACCCAACCTTCTTGAAAATTTCCCCTTCAAGTATTTTAGTAGATTCTTCATCCAAGATCCTCATTTCTTCTTGATTCTGATAATTCTTCTTTTCTTCTTTCAATATTTTAACCTCATCCAATATTTATTTGTTATGGTTTCATAATCTACATATCTCTTCATCTTTCTTTTCAAATCTTCCCTTGACTCATCCTTTTCCAACTTTCCTTGGCTAGTCTTTTCTTGCTTTAAAATTTTAACTTCCTTAATGAATGTTTCATTAAGGTCTCGTATCTTAGACAACTCATCACCCTTCTTCTTGATCTCTTCTTTTGCTTCTTTTAACTCCTCTTGAATTCTATACATTGCCTCCATTTTTGTATCCTTAATCCATTTATCTGAGAATAATTTTTCAAATTCTTTTGATGTGATGTTCCATCTAATATCCATATCAATATTGAACCACCAATTTCAAGCTTCACCAAAAAGATAAAAAGTTGCTCTTGAAGGATTCGTATCATATTCCTTTACAAACCTCAATCATTCCATAACATTTATTTTGTCTTTATCTTCATCTCCTATAAATTTAAGTATTTCCATTGATTCTTAAATGAGGTCTAACCATAATCCTCAAATTTCAACCTTAGTATATTAAGGATAATGATCTAAAATAGTTATAATCTTTGCTCCAATATATATTCTATGTTTTCTCTTTCCAATGGTTTTTGAATAAGCTCAATCGCACATCCCAATCAAAAGTTATGATAGTTTTATTTGAACATACCTTTGAAACCATGATTTGGAGTTTGTTCTTTTGGTCAACCTTCCTTTTGATATATTTATGAAATTTCGGCTCCTATGAGTCTGAAATTTCGATTTGTAGTACTTTGAAATGTCTTCTTTGCAATGGCACAGGTCTTACCAAAATTGGGTGTGCCAAATGAAAGTTATGGTAACTTTCCTAAACCTTGCTGAATTTTGGCCTATTCTAGAGAGCGAACTTGTATAGAATGCCACACATCTAATATTGGATAAATGATTATGAAATTTACACCCAAAATACTATGGATTGTCCTCTTTCTAATGTAGCTAGTCTCATATAATTTGGATCCTCTTTAAAAAATATATGATATTTTTACTCGGAACACCTATTTGAGACTAGTTATAGGACTAGTAAAAACCCTATCTTCCACATGGTGTATCTACGGAAGTACAACGACCCATAATCTAAAATTTGTATCATAGGTACCATGATATGTCTTCTAAACACCCTATAATTTTTTCTTTCTGAAGTGGCCCCCAAAAAATGTTATAGCGAAAATTCCAATATGACTCGCTTGAGGAAGAAAAACCCAAGGATCGATGCTTTGAAACAAAATGTAATGAACCAAATGATTAAAATATCATAACAGAACATAAGTAGACACCATTTATAGAATGTGAGCATGGATCATAACTCCAAATATATAAGTTACAAAATAACTCAAATAATAGGAGAACCTCCTCCAAATAACCAAATACCTTTATACATCACAATTCACATGTCTCAATAATGAATGCATGATTTCTATATATACCTATTCACACCTACACATGAGGCCCCTTCACTATTAGGTTGACCCTATTACATATATATTTACAAAGTACACATACATTTATCCCCATATATTAACCCCTTTGGGGTCATATTATATACATTTAAACCTATATGTTCCCTCTTTGGGTCATAACAGGGATCCCAAATGCTTGATAGAGACACTTGGTAGGCCAAAGTACTCAAGGTCAATGAGATCAAAGCTCAAATTTTCTTGGTACACCATTCTAGAGTTGCTTGAACTAGGTTTATTGGACATTAATGTGCCATGGGGACAATAGTTTTCCACTTTAGCAAGGTCGCATGGGTATCGAAGGATTTCCTATGTGACTTGCACAATTAAGTGGAAGGATGGCCATGTGACTTAATAAAAAGTCAATTTAATGTTTGAATTTTCTTTTCAGAGTGTTTTAAGTATCCATGAAGTGGCCTAATTATGCTTCATTATTGTCAAATTGTGATGCTTTTGTAGTTAATCACCTAAGTGTCGCTTGTAAGCAAAATTTAGGTGATAACAAACTTGCCAAAAATTGTCCTTGCAATATGTGGGATTGTTAGTCTGGGTGTGTTGGGTTAATCATGTTCATCACTATCCTTTTCATATTGAGTTGAATAGTAATTTTTGGAGCCCCCATTCATGAACAAAAGGATGACTGGATGTGATCACATATATAGCCTACATGAATTCCTTCATGCGATTCTAAAGTGTGCATATACAAGGAACAACTAGGGATTTTGCTAGGCATGAAGGAAAGCACAAGATAAAAACCGTAGTGTGCCCACCATTTCCTTTGTTTCTATGACTTGTTCATGGATTAAAGTGTTGGCATGGGCGAGTAGGGTTGAGCTCCATGATGTGAGGGTGGGCTAGGAGAAGGTAAATGGTAGCAGATTCGTGGGATTTCATAAAAGAAACAAAAATATTCAACACTACCAAATAGGACAATTTACATTTGACCAACAAATTTGGTTGTAAAACTCACCATAAAAGGATTTTTTGTTGTATATATAGTGTTTCTACTGGATCAAATCCTATTGTGACTTGGGTGTGGAGGTGAGAACCCTTAAGAAAGCCCAAAGTTGAAAACAAAAATGCCTAGGGTGGAGGAGAAAACATCAAATAAACTTAATTTATTAACAACACCAATCAACCAAGGTGTAGGCCTTGTGAGAGGTGTAGTTTGAACATGAAAAAATGTAGTGATATGATCTACCTAGGAGTCAACCTTGTTATGACTTTGGGGTGGAGGCGAGAACCACAAAAGGAATCGAGAGATAAAAGAAAAAAAACACTTAGAATAGGAGAAAGCTTTGTTGTGGCTTTCAGGTGGAGGTAAGAACCACAAAAGAAATCCAAAGATAAAAGAAAAAATACTTAAGAGTGGAGCATACCTCAAACAAACCCAATGTCTTAACAATATCTTAACAATAGTTAACTAGTAAAACACATGCCTTCCAATACACATAGATATGAATGATGCATAAACAAAAATATTTTAACTTGGGAACTTTTATTCTTTGATTAGATCATGCCACAATGTAGAAGGTAGCAAAACCAAACCAAAAGAAAGAAATGAACATAGAGAATTGCACAAGGTTTTGGTAAAAACACGCTCATAGTGTCTTTATTAGTTTATGTCTATATAAATTGCCATTACACTTAAGATAATAGTTGAAAATGTCAACTATTATCAAACTATTATCAAACTATTAATTATTAATTTTTTTAATCATTTCAGGCCTAACTACTATTTTTTAAATTAATAAATACTCTATATACCTAATTTTAATAAATGCTCCATTAACCTATATGCTTTACTCTTATCATTAAAACTCCACATGCCTCATGTAAATAAATATTCCAATAACCCATATTATAGTGGATACCTAATCTAAATAAATACTCCACTAACCCATATTCTCCACTCTTATAGTTACAACAAAAAATTAAGATAGAAATAGTGGATCCAAGGGTGCATAGTTTATATATTCGTATTGTTGAGATCACGATCATCTCATTAGCCCCATGTTGTTCTACTGCGATGATTATTACGACAGAGGGACATACAACTTTGATACAAAGGAGTCTTTTGACTCAAACAACTTTCAACCAAAGAGTTTTGAGCGAGAGTTATTTTTTTTTCATTGTCCACACACATCCTGTCATGTCCAATACTCATTATTGAATGAAATGCTACATAGGATAAATAAACCATGTTATTATTCCACGCTATGTGTGCCATAGAAGCTAAGACCAGATCCTAGCCAACGTTTGCCTTGATCACACAACAACTCCTTATTATACCCATCACGACGAGGCATGGCATATAACATTGACTTGTTTCCATCCACATTTTAGTGCTCTTCATAATGTTTCCAATGAGATATCATTTTCTTTATTTTGAGTTCATATGCCTAAGTTATTATCTATGAAATTCACACATATTGTCAAGGTCATGATTAAAAAGCATAATTGTTCTTTAACACTAAACAAGAAGATTGAAGTGTTTCCAAGCTATATCTTTGTTCAATATATTTCCAGAGACATATTGTTTATCTCATTTTATATCTAGATAATTGAGCTATGGCCTTTACAAGTTTCTAAAACTATCTCAAGTGTTGGGTCTTGGTAGCTTGCACAATAGAGCGTTAGGTTTATAAAGCATAACTTAACAACATAAAATAAGAATTATGGGTTGAAAACTACAATGCATTTGTCATTATCTTTACCATGGTACCTCATTTTCTTGGTAAAATTGCATTCGATTAGTATGGTTTCATCAAGATTGGGCATCACTCTCTTAATATTAAAGCTTGCGTCTAACATAGTCACTTGTACTTGAAGTTTTTTTTTAAATCTCGTGAATGATGTTTTGAGCTCATGTTGGAAACACTTATTGCTTGTGTTTTAAAGACAAAGTTAGAAATTGGTTTTCTAATCTAATATTTTTTTTTGTATGTATAATGACTGTATTTGGATTTTGTTCAATCATAGTGATAGTTAGAGGAAAACCTAGTTTTGATGATTGGAAAAAAATGAGGTTTTCGACCTTTATGCAAAATCACCACATTTATTTTAACTTTGATCCCAAAAACTAGCCCGATGCAAATTACAATTCATATTTTCAAGTACAAAAAGGTTGATTGAAATCATCCTTCAAGTGAAGACACAAGGCTAAAACTCATCATTTCAAAATAATGGATGAATAGTATTATGCATCATTTTCATTAATATTGCATCCTCTTAGTGTTGTCATAAGTATTTTAGCATCCACATTATTGTCTTTGTAGCATCTCATTTGTGTCCTTAGATTACATTTATTATCTCTTTAGTGTCTTTGTGATTATATTTTGTCATAATTCCATCTTATTAGGGTCTTAGGGTCTCCTAAGTGTCTTCATAGCATCCTATTTGCATTACCTTTTCATCCGAGGTGTCACATATGTGTCTTAATTATGTTGTATTAGCATCCTCATTGAGTCATTTTGGCATCCTATGCATCTCATAAATGTCCTTGTTTCATCCTAATACCATCTTAGTTGTGTCCTTATAGTCATAGGTGTCTCATTATAAAATTTCATTATATTACAATTCTTATAGGTGGCTCTAACCATGCATGTTTATCTACAGTGCCAAAGGAGGCCATTCTTGAAATCCACTCCCACACATATTTTTGCACTAAAGGGTTGATTTTTCAAGACACTATCTAGGGAGTTTGTGGGTAGTGTCTCACATGGACCTTGGCCAAACACACTTGCATGAGCTTATAGAACTCAATTATGCTACTTGGTTTGGAATTTGTGTCCACAAACCAAATTATCAATGTGTTCTTAAATGTCTTCAAGAAGTGAGTTGCAAATCACCATAAATATCTAACTAGGACTCATATCGATGAACCATCAATTGTGTTGGACTCATGACATTGGATTATAGCCAAGGGAACCCCTCTCCTATATTCCATTGCCTAGAAAAATATTTTATTTGAAAATATTCAGAACTAGGGTTTTTCTCTATAAGAGACAATGCAATTTTTGCACTACAGGTTGATTTTTCAAAATATTGGCTCAAATGATTTGGGTAGTGTGATCATGTGGGCCCTAGCTAAATACACTTGCAAGATCTTATAGAACTCAATTTTTCTACACGGTTTGGATTTTGTGCCCATAGACCAAATTCCCAATGTGTCCCTGAATGGATTTAGGAAGTGAGTTGCAACTCACCATAAACCACTAATTGGGACTTAGATCGGTGAACTATTGATTATGTTAGACTCCCAACATTTGATTACAGTTATGGTTACCCCTCTCTTGTGATTCCATTGCCCAAAGAATATTTTGATTGACAATTTTCAAAATTAGGGTTTTTCTTAGTGAGAGACAATGCTATGTTTGCACTAAGGGTCAATTTTTCCGAACACTAGCTTGAGTGATTGTGGGTAGCGTGCTCACATGGGTATTGGCCAAGCACAATTGTGGGAGCTTACGAAACTCTATTATTTTTCTTAGTTTGGAATTTGTGTCCTTGGACCAAATTCTCAATGTGTCCCTAAATGGCTTCATGAAGCGACATGCAACTGACCATAAATCTCTAACTAGGACTTAGAGAGATGAACTATCAATTGTGTTGGAATCCTAACATGAGATTTCATCTAGGGGCACCCATCTCCTATGATTCCATCACCCAAAAAATGTTTTACTCGATGATATTTGGAACTAGGGTTTTGCTCAATAAGAGATCACAATACAATTTTTGCACTAAGGGTCAAGATTTTTCAAAACACTGGCTCAGGAAATTGTGGGTATGATACTCACATGGGCCTGTGAAGGACATACTTTTTTTTCCAAGAAAAAAATCTATATATTTGATATTTCATAAGAAAAATCAAAATACACTTCTACTAGCCTTTCGTCTCAGTTCAAAAGACCATGATGTACACCACCTACAACATCATAACTACCCGACCTTACATTAAAACATTACATTAATCCCTTTAGACATAAAATTGGCTACATTTCAAGACTTTCATAAAAACTGACTAACATCCTTAAATATACAAACTGGCCTTCCTTGACTCTCAATATATACGAACCAACACCACAAATAACTAAGAAAAAACTGAAAAGAGAGTTAGAACTTCCACTTCCAAGGGGATTGAATCCTTATATTCTTGGACATTTAGTACCCCTTCCTCCACCCTAAGAGATTCCTTGGGTAATTGTTCTTCTTTTTTATTAAAATTCTTGTATATATGAGCAAAGGAAATATCCTAAAAAGGGGCCCTCAAACCCACAATCCTTTCTACAATTAATTCCAAAACTAAGTTTTTAATTTGTATTTTCCTAATTTCCTAGTCCACCAGAAGTTTCGAGCCCCATATGACCTGCAGTTTTCTCACTTGTTTGTTTATTTCTATTTTGAGTAAGATACAAAGAACATAGAGCTCATCTCTAATGTTAGCACCAAAACCTGCACCATACTTTAATGAGAAATAATGATCATTATCCAAAAAGAGTAAAGTGCTTTCTCCACAGACCCCTAGGGTACCTTGACAAGCTTCGTCGAAGAATCCCCAGGGCCTAGTGTAATCAATCACTAGGTCTTGTAATATTCTTGGAATAATTTGTTTGGGAGGTTCCTTTCCTTCTCCAAAGGAAAGTCTTATTTGGTGTGTAACCTTCCTACAATTGCTTCTTTTCGTTCGAATATCAACTTGTTCGTATTGATCCAAATTTCCCACATAACATAACAAGGTAGAGATTTGACAAAGGAAATAGATCTATGTAACAACTAATATTCCAGACATTCTAGCACATAAGCTTTGTCCCATTAAGCTTGCAAATTATATCTTTGAAGCACCTCCATCCAAACAACCTTAGAAAATGGACAAATTGCAAATAAGTGGTCCATAGTTTCACTTGCTTGTTTACACAGATAACACCATCCAGGTCCAATCCAATTCCTTTCTGACCATTTTCCCATATTAACACCTTATTTGCCAACACAAGCCAAATACAAATTCTAGTTTTTAGAGGGCAAACCAATTTCCACACTGCTTTCCACCACCATAGTCTCACTGCACCCTGCTCTTTACTAGATTTAGAAGCATAACCTAGATTTATAGTAAACACCCTTATAGCTTGGTTCCTTGAACACTTTAATTCATAATCATGGTCTTGTAAACAAATGGAATTGTGTTTCAATAAGTTAATGTAATTGGTCATTAGGTTAATGATTATACTCGTGTTTCTAATGACAATCATAGTCCTTACTTTTTCTACATTTACTAAGATTAGACCTTAAAGAGGGGCTTATGCCTTGCCTTGATTCTTTGTGGAAGTCCCTAAAACCCACACATACGTCATTTCTAGTTGTTCCTAAGAATTAAGAATTATCTCCCTCATGCTTGCCAACCTTAGTATATGGAAAACACTATTTTTAGCAATTCTCTGAACCTCCTCATTTCTCCTTTCTCACTCACTAGAGGGTGTTTTTTAACGGCAAATTATCGCAAAAAAAAAAACAAAATTTAGGATAATTTTTAAGGTTGTATTTTATATTATTTAAATATACTACATTTTGCCTTATCTCAAAACCCTATTACTATTTTTAGATATAATAACAAAAAAATATTGTTGTTTTTAAGTTTATGTGGTGAGGAGTTTCACATATGTTTTTCGGATTATCCACAGTTGGTATCATTTCGTCGTCGACGTTTCGAATCCGAATCAGGATTCATCATCAGGACTAATCGTCGAGTTAGAGCTAGCTGATCGTCATCAATT
>SNQJ01S0106057.1:6780-35955 GCA_010110895.2 Picea sitchensis | reverse complement strand
CCTTAGTAAGGTGGTATTTGTTCTCATGACAAAATAAGACTGCTTTTGTATCATAAAGATAAGGACTTCCCAACACTATGCCACATATATCAAGTGGTACAACATCCAAATCCACTTCATCAATCAACTTTGAAGCAATACTAAATCTAACCCTACATTGTTTGGTGACATTAAATTTTTCTTTATCACATACCCAACCAAGAGGATAAGGCTTCATATGCAGTTTCATTTCAAGACCCATCTTCTTGAAAAGTGCTTCAGACATTAAGTTTACTTGGGAACCCAGATCAAATAATGTATCTATCTGAGTGTGTTTAGATACAACTCTTATGTGAAATAATTCATTCATCTTTCGTTTATCATCATGAGATTCATTATTGGAACTTGAACTAGCATGAAGGGAATCTTTACCTTGTACTCCAACCGCCATGATATTTCCTTTGTCTCCTGAATCAGAACCAAGATCTTGTTGCACTGTAGCAACGATTTTTGTCTTCCCCTTTCCACCGAACTGTTTCGGTCTCTTGTCTGGATGCAGTTTCCAGCAGTGTTCATCATCGTGACCGTTTTTCTTGCAATGAGTGCAAGATGGATTTCCTGCTTCTCTCGGCAATGTGGTGGTCTTCTTGTCCTTCCTTTTAAACTTCTTGAAAGTTTTATGTGGGAGATTTGAAGGTTTCTTCGTGGGATCTTTTTGAACATGCTTTCCCCTGTTCTCAAGGTGAGTGTCTTGCACACAAAATTCGTCAAGACTAGTGGGGTTAAACAAGAGAAAAATATGATGAATATAACTGTGAAGTGCACCAATATACTTCATTAAAGTTTCATAAGAATCCAAAGGAATGTTTAATGAAAGAGCTTTCTTCCTAAATTCTTTTGTGAAACTTTGTACAATTTGACCTTTGCTTTGCCTTAAAGTTTGCCATTCCATCATTGCTTCATGTAAATAACCCAATGGATAAAATTGCTTCCTTATCACTGATTTAAATTCTGACCATGAGGAAAGAAGATTACCACACTTACTTCTGTCCCGAAGCTTTCTCTCCCACCATATGAGAGCGGTGCCTTCCAATTGAAGAGAAGCCAGTTGCACTTTAACTTCCTCTTCATTAATATGTTGAACACGACAATATACTTCAACCTGTCGAATCCAATTATCTACCTTTTCAAGATTAGCATCTCCATTAAACATAGGTAAAGCAAATTTTACATCAAGCTTTAATAATGGTTTCTTAAAAGAGGCTTTATGGCTAGAATGATGAGAATGCTCAGAGGAAGAAGAACTAGAACTTGATGGTGAAGATGGAGGCTCAGGAGGATCTCCTCCAGCCCATTGGTTTACCAAAGCATCATCATCAACATGTGATTCCTTTTTCTTCCCTTTCTTCTTCATCCTCTTCTCGTAATCTCCATACATTCATTCGATCATTTCTGACATGCGATAAAAGACCATATGAAATTTTTTCCCCTGTTCATCACACTTTTCTTCTTTTACCATTTTCTTCCTTCGGGATGAACGACCAAATTTGAGATTGAAAGTCTTTAGAGTTCCTTCACCCTGCTTATGCTTGGCCTTAGTAAGCATTCACACTGAACAATTCAAGTCAAAGATGACTGCTTTGATACCAACATGCTCCAGGATATTTTCATCGAGTGACTTATAAAGAATTGCATTAAATGAGCATAAATTAAAATGCACCGTTAAAGAAGGAAAAGCTCAATAATTAAGAGACATAAGCATCAAATCTAAATACAAAAACTTGATAATGGAGTTCGTCCTTGATGGACTACATCTCCGGGTCCTGCTCTCAAATGGGTAGGATTTTTCATTAACTCAACAAAAGAATTTGGAAAAATACATAAGTATACCTCATTCTAAAATCAAGCTGCAAAAATAATGCTTAGATAAGAAAACAAACAACACCACTGAATTCATGGCGTCGAATTACCAAAAAATGACTGTCTCCATGCCTCGATCCGACTCTGGCACTCCCAGGCCCAAGAATAAATTTGTCTCGATTTTCGTGCCCCTGCAATAAATGCCATAGTACTTGCCTCGAACTACGTGCCCATGCCGTACCAGACGCGCGCCTCCCCCAGAGATTTGGGTAGATGCTATTTTTAAACATTTTCCACTGGCATTATAATTAACAACACAAGCCGTTGGCTTGTTGGTTTGGGCATGAATGTTAAGGTGCAGTAGAAAGAGGAGGTCCCGAGGTCAAACCCGCGAGCCTCCCCCTTTTTGTTTGGTTTGTTGTAAATATAAACAATGTTGTTCCGCCAAATTTAGCGATGGCTCTATACAATGATCTAACGATTTATATGTGGTCAGATTTGGCATGGTCAGCCAGATTTGGCGTACCCGCCAAACCATTTTTTTCCAAAATTCAGATATGGGCTGTCATTGGCAATTTTCCCACTACCACGTGGCAACCCCTGATTGGGCCACATGGAAACCTCCCATTCATCTATTGCTTTGTATGTCTGCCATGTTAGCGCCACATCATCATACATACACCATGTCACTTCCAACTCGCCATGCCACGCCACTGTACGGACCGTATGGATTGCCATGTGGCAAAATCCTATTGGTCCAGAAGTGCCAAATCTGGGTGAAACGTGGTAGCCTATGGTGCTGCCATGTCACCATGATGATGTCATCATGACACATGCCACCTTATTCTCCTGCCACGTGTGTTGTACGGATGCTGACTCATCTCCCTGCTGACTGGGCTAGGTTTACCAAACTTTGACCACAAATATATTTCGATCCGTAACTCCATTTGATGAGCCATTTGCACCGTTAGAAATCTTGCGATGTGATCTTTGCGATAATTTCATTTTCACTAAGTTTTGAGAACTTTGAATTTTTTCCCTTTCTCTGTTTGCTGAGGCCATTCTGAGCATCCCGAGTTGCCTCTACGAGTTCTGAGTTGTTCTTAGCCTTCTCTGGATCCTTTTTGGATCATGAGCTAACCTATAGGTCAACAAATTATGAAATAGCCAAATGAATGTACTGCTGAGGTAACCTGAATGTCATAGATATCATGAAGATAGTTTATAATATAAGTTTTTCTTATGATTTAATCTATGATTTCAAATGTTGCTATGATCTGTGATAAGTGTGGTTTTGATAGGACACAAAACTTGTGTAGAATGGTTGTTAGATTATGTGACTCTAAGAATAATAGTTTCACACCATGGATCAATATAGGGTGTTAACCCTAGTTCTATCAAGAGGGGTGGAGGCATTTCCCATCATTTATCCTCTGAAACCTAGAGTCGTGAGAGGGATGTGTTAAGCCACACTCCCCTAGACATGTAATGATGAATGTTAGTTGCTTGCAGGGTAATCTTGGTCACAATAGTTGAAACTTCCGCTTACAAGTTCTAGATGCACCTTTCTTGTTTTCTCACCTGGTTCCAAAACACTCATTTTGATTCATTTTTGATATTTTAAGCGTGATGATCAATGATTGATGAATTATTATAGTTTTTTTAGTTAAGCTTATCGAATGATGTATTTACTCGATTTGTTGTCTTTCATGCCTTGTTGAGATCATACATGAACTATTCACTAGAGGAATTGATTGTTTATCATTAGTACATGGATAGAGTATGTAATGTAAATAATCAATGCCTCTAGTGAATGGTTCATGTATGATCTCAACAAGACATGCAGGACAACAAATCAGATAGAACCCATAAGTAGAAGTGTTAACTACTAATGCAGAAGTAATTAGGCTGCAACACACACACACAATTACATCACACATCCTGCTACAAAATGTACAACGAAAAAACAAAACATAAATACTTTTTCCAAATAATGAGGAATCCACTGGAAACTAAAACACTAGAAACCCACAAATTTCAATAGCATTCGTTATTTAATTCAATGCAGAGAACAAATTTCTATATTACATTAAGCCTGGGCTAAAAAGACCACCATGAATTGCTACTTGCATGGCTGAAAAACCACTACAAAATCATCTAGAGGGTTATGGTCTACGTGTATGGGTTGAGATTCTATTTTTCCCTTCATGTGTGCTCACCTAATCTGAAATCTTTCTCTCTAGTCCACCTTCTACGATTTCCTTGCTTCACGGTTCACCAACCCCCTTCCAAATCATGCTCCATTTCTTTTTAAAACTCCTTTTCAACTCTGAAACGATTTTACTTCCCTCCAAGAATGATTTGTTACCCAAACCGTCTCTCCGTCTTCCAGATCTCTTCAACTTCCTTTTGGCCTCGGGTCACGTTTTTTCCTTTAGCTGCGAGTTTTTTTTTTCTTCTAATGGTAGCTGCAACTCATCATGAATGCATACCAATGTGGAAAAATCAATGCATATGACCACAATGTTGCAAATAAATAAATATCGTGACACTTATAAAATTTCATTATGCGCGCGTGTTTCAGCACGAGTTTCAACATGTGTTTCAACATGACACTTGTAACATTTCTCTATACGTAGGAGTTTTAGAACGTGTTTCAGCACGAGTTTCAGTGCAAGTTTCAACACGTGTTTCAACACGAGTTTTAACATAACAAGAGTAGATGGAGGAGTAATCAATAGTTCGAATTTACAACAAACTAACTAAGTAAAATGGACCACTAACACAATCCTTATTTGAATTATTTCTTATTTGTAGAATGGAAATATTTTTAGGTGATGCGGATTTCCTGAGCCCAAGGATGCTCCTGCATCATACACCCCTGGTAAGAAAAGCATGATCTTCAGCTCATGTGGATATAACTGCTGAAGTGGATATTTCTGCATACATGCTAAGTGATCTTCAGTCACCCACAATGCATCTTTTGCTCCTCGATTCTTCCACTTGATCAAATATTCTATGTACTCCTTCCGATGAGTCTTCTTACCAATTCTGGTAGCAAGAATTTATTCAATATGCTCCTCAGACTTAATTGGTAGATGTTGTTCCCATTCTATGAGGGTACCTTCATCTGCTCTTCTATCCCCTTCATGAAACTCATATAGGTCAGCAACATTGAATGTAGGAGATATGTCAAATTTCTCCGGAAGTTCCAGTTGATAAGCATTATCAGAGATCTTTTTCAGAATTCAGCATGGACCTATCTTCTTGTACTTGAGTTTATTATATGTGCCTCGAGGAAATCATTCCTTCCTCAAGTGAGCCATGACCAACTCACCCTCTTAGAATACCTTATGTCTTCTATGTTGATCTGTTCTTTGATTATAACTGTCATTGCTGGTCTGCAATTTATTCTTTATATGTTCTTGCAATTCATGCATACTGTCCACAAAATCATTCATATCAACACTCTTCTTGCCTTCCAAATTCGACAATGCAACCAAATCTACCACACCTTTTGGTGACCGTACATAAACAATATGAAATGGAATCTTTCCCATAAATCTATTCATTGAATCATTATATGCGAATTCATCTTGGGCCAATGCTAAATCCCATTGAATATGACTCTCTCCACTTAAACTTCTCAATAAATTTCTTGGACTCATGTTCACTACTTCTATCTGAATGTTCGTTTGAGGATGATACGTTGAACTATACAACAAATATGAGGCTAACTTTTTCTAGAGTGTCCTCCCAAAATGCCCAAGAAATCTGGTATCACGGTCTGGAGTACTACTCTGTGGAAATCCATGCAATCTAACCACTTCTTTGAAAAATAATGCATCTACTTCACTAGCATCACCAGTCTTCTTATACGCTATGAAGTGCGCCATTTTAAAAAATCTATCCACCACTACCATTGGTGAATCATGCTTTCTTTGAGTCATAGGAAATCCTAAGACAAAATCCATATTGATATCCTCCCAAGGTCCTTTGGGTACTGGGAATTGAGTATAGAGTCCTATGTTCTGACATTTTAATTTGGCTAGTTGACAGATCCTGCAACCTTAAAAAAAAATTCGAATATCCTTATTAAATATGGGATAAAAGTACCTCTCCTTTACCAAGGTTGGGGTCTTATCCATCCCAAAATGTCCTCCTAAACCACCACTATGTAACTCTTTAATGAGATTCAACCATATGGAACTTCTAGGAATACACAACTGTTGATTTTTAAACAAAAACCCCTCCTAGATATGGTAGTCCAGATACAGTGTTCTGTCTAAACTGCAAGGATCCTTACATGCCTTCCAAGCTTTTGAAAAATATGCATCTTCTTCATACAATGTCTTTAGAAAGTTCGGTCTTACCACTTCTACCCACATGGTATTGAGTAACTCTATCCTCCGACTTAATGCATCAACTACCTTATTGGAATTCCTGGACCTGTGTTTCAACACAAAAGAATAACTTTGCAAGAATTCTACCCATTTAGTATACTTTTGATTCAACTTACCTTGACTGTTAATGTATTGAAAAACTTTGTGATATATGAACACGAGAAACTCCTTCGACAGTAGATAATGTTTCCATTTCTTCAAAGCTTGCACAATAGCATTATATTCCTGATCATACATAATACTTCTTTTTGGACTCGTTCAAATTCTCGCTAAAAAATGCAATGGGTTTGCCTTCTTGACTTAGAACTGCTCCAATTGATGTTCCACTAGCGTCACAATCAACCTAAAACACTTTTTTAAAATCTGGTAATTCTAATACTGGCTATGCTGTTACTCTTTTGTTCAATTCTTCCAATGACTTCTCTGCTGCTGTATTCCACTAAAACCCTCCCTTCTTCATACATTTTGTAAGAGGTGCACATATTTGGTTAAAGTTCCTAATGAATTTCCGGTAAAATCCTACCAATCCATGGAAACTCCTCACAACGAATGTGCATCTTGGTGTTAGCCATTCAAGGCTGATAGCCTTCACTTTCTCAGGATCCATTTTCAGTCCTTCCTTTGAAACCACAAAACCCAGGTACACTAACTCTCGCTGCATGAATGTACCCTTCTTCAGGTTTATCAATAGTTTCTCTTCTTTCAAGAGTTGTAGTTTTTCTCTCACATGCTCTGTTATGTTCTTGCTAAAAATCAGTATATCATCCAAATATACAACCACAAACTTACCCAAAAATTCCTTCAAGACTTTGTTCATCAGTCTCATGAACGTGCTAGGCACATTAGTTAACTTGAATGACATCACTAACCATTCAAATAGTCCACCTTTTGTCTTGAATGCTTTCTTCCATTCGTCACCTTCTCTGATCCAAATCTGGTGATAACCACTCTTCAAATCAATTTTTGAAAAATATTCTAAACCACTCAGGCAATCCATAAGGTCATCAATTATGGGAAATGGAAATCGATACTTGATAGTGATCTTGTTTATAGCACATGAATCAATACACGTTCACCATTCCCCTATTTTCTTTGGAGTTAATACTGTTGGTACTGCACACGGACTCAAACTCTCACGAATTAACCCTCGGTCAAGAAATTCCTGCACTTGCCGATTCACTTCTTCACTCTCTGCTGGAGTCATCTAGTAAGGCTCTTTATTAGGTAAACTCGATCCAGACATTATATCAATTTGATGAGAAATAATTCTCACTGGAGACAATATTTTTGGTAGATCATTAGTAATAATCTCCTTAAATTCTTCCAGCAACGACTTTATTTTTGTAGGTACAACATTTGGCTCCTCTACACTTTTCACTTCTTTCAGAATCACTGCTAAACAAAACGTTGATTTTCTTTCTTCGTGTAAGAATTACTTAGCAGAACATAGCATGATCCTATTGCTACTCATGTTTATATCAACACAATTTCTTGTTGTTGCTACTGTATCCTCCAACATTGGTGTTAATTTATACCACTGTCCATCTTTCTTGAACTCATATGTGTTTTCCTTACCATCATGGTGAACTTGTCGATAAAAAAACCATGGTTTTCCCAATAGTATGTGAGACACATCCATCTTAATCACATCACATAACGCCTACTCTTGAAAACTCCCGAATTGAAAATTCAATAAACATTGCTCAATCACAATCACCTATTGTCCTTTGTTCAACTAAGAAACACAGTAAGGGTTTGGATGGTTCAACCTTGTCAAGTTCAGTTTGTTCATGAATTCAGTGGATACCAAATTTTCTGTACTTCCTCCATCTATAATCAGGTTACAACATTTTCCTTGAACCTTACATTTTGTTTTAAAAACTTTCTTTCGTTGTTATGGTTCCTTTGCCTCTTTTTGTTCATATTTAAGAAACACTCTCAGGAACAACAAATTCTCACCTTTTTCTCGCTAAAGAATAGTCACATTTTCTCCAACTACTAAAGCTTCATTAGCTTGTGTGACTTGTGCCCGTGCTTCACCTCTTCTCCTTGAAGTTTTCCTTTCTGGACATTTAAACTTCTTGTGTCCCTCTACACCACAATGATAACAAGTGATTACATATCCACCCTTTCCTCTTCTAAATCCTCTGCCTCTACCAACTCCATTTACTCCTCCGCCACCATGACCACTGGCATATTCTTCTTCCTTTTTGCTGCCTTTAGCAGTCCCTACTTTACCTCGTCCTTTAAAACCTCTTCCTCTACCTCTAGGCTGTGTTTTCCTCTCAATATTTTCTTCTACCTTCAGGGAAACTTGATAAGCTTCATCAATAATGCGGAAAAAGTGTGTGATCATTTCATCTTGAATCAAATACTTCAACCCATTTACATACCTCGAAACTCGTTGGAATTCTAGTTCTTTGAGGCCTTCTCTGAGTGAAAGCCTAAATAACTCTTTAGTTTATTCGTGAACATATGTATCCCTTTGTCTGAGGTTATTGACTTGCCGGAACAAATTTTGTTGGTAATCAACAAGAAGAAATTTCTCTTTAATCTTGGTAATCATATTCTTCCAAGTTCTAATTTTGTCCAGCTGATTATTCACTCTATCCTTATGCAACATATCCCACCATAGTGATGCATGGCCTTTCAGTTTCATAACAACAAATTTTACCCGATTTGGATCTTGAACATTTTCATACTCAAAGTTTCTTTCAAGTTCTCCAATCCAATCAATAAGAACATCATCTCTCAGACTAACATCATAACAAGAAAACTCAACCTTTGCACTACCCCCGTTACTCAAATATGAAATCATCCTAGCTGCTAGGTCTCTTTCATCACCATCCCATTCATCTTCTATTTCTTCTTCTGGCTATGAGTATACTTCATCATATCCATTCCTACGATTTTCCAATTCCTCTATTCTTCTTCTCAAATTTTCAAGTTCTCGATTTCCTGCACCTCCCCTTCTTACTCCTCTCCTTCGCAACACCATTCCTCCAAGTTGTAGGTGTCTCACCAACATCCACAGACCTCACACGGTTTTGTAACCCAACTTGACTTCCAACAATCTTATTGAGAAAACACTATGAAAATGTATTTTGTACCCTATCTCACATAAGCATATTAGATGCTAATACCATAGCAGAACCGAGATCTGATACCACATAATGTAGAGGTAATTGGGCTACAACACACACACACATAATTAAAACACACACCTTGCTACAGAATGTACAATGGAAAAACAAAACACAAATACTTTTTCCGAATAATGATGAATCCACTGGAAACTAAAACACTAGAAACCCACAAATTTCAATACCATTCGTTATTTAATTCAATGCAGAGAACATATTTCTATATTACATCGATCCTGGGCTAAAAAGACCGCCATGAATTGTTGCTTGCATGGATGAAAACCACTATGAAATCATCCAGAGGGTTATGGTCTGCGTGTATGGGCCGAGATTCTGTTTTTCACTTCTCGTGTGCTCTCCCAATCTGGAATCTTTCTCTCCAGTCCACCTTCTACAATTTCCTTGCTTCATTGTTCACCCACCCCATTCAAAATCATGCTCCATTTATTTTTAAAACTCCTCCTCAGCTTTGAAACGATTTTACTTCCCTCCAATAATGAGTTGTTACCCAAACCATCTCTCTATCTTCCAGATTGCTTCAACTTCTTTTTGGCCTCGGGTCACATTTTGTCCTTTAGCTGCAAGTTTTTTTTTTTCTAATGGTAGCTGCGACTCATCATGAATGCATACCATCGTGGCACAATCAATGCATACTGCCACAATGTTGCAAATAAAGAAATATCATGACACTTGTAAAATTTCATTATGCATGCGTGTTTCAACATGACACTTGTAAAATTTCTCTATATGTGGCAGTTTCAGCATGAGTTTCAGCATGAGTTTCAACACGTGTTTCAACATGAGTTTCAACATGAGTTTCAACACATGTTTTAGCATGAGTTTCAACATAGAAAGAGTAGCTGTAGGAGTAATCAATAGTTCAAATTTACAACAAACTAACTAAATAAAATGGACCACTAACACAATCCTTATTCGACTTATATCTTATTTTCAGAATGGAAATATTTTTGGGTTATGTGGATTGCCCGAGACCAAGGATGCTCGGACATCAACTACCATGACCAAGCTTCCCTTGTAGGCAATTAAAAGTCATCATCACATGTCTAAGAGAGCGTGGCTTAACACAAACCTCCCACGACTCCAGGTTTCAGAGGATAAATGGTGGGAAATGCATCCACCCCTCCTGATAGAACTAGGGTCAACACCTTATATTGATCCATATTGTACAACTACTGTTCTTAGAGTCACATCATCGAACAACCACTCTGGGAAAGTTGTGTGTTGTGTCAAAACTACACTTACTACAGATCACAAAAACATTTGAAATCATAAGTTAAATCATAAGTAAAAATTTTAGTATACACTATTTTCTTGATATCTATGAGATCCAAGTTACCTCAATATTATAGTCATTTGGGTATTTCATATCTTGTTGACTTGTAAGTTAGCTCACCAATAGTCATATCCTTGCAAATACATCACAAATTTCATATGAAAATCCATATTTGTATTGACATTAAAATAAGAAATGTATGTTTATTTACATCATGCCTTCCATCTATTATACATTCACAACAAATCAAAGAACTATCATCATCATGAGCATATAATAGTAAAATTAATATCATGCAACACATAAATAGGTCGAGATGCATAAATCTCAAATATATATCTCGATCTAATTGAGCCCAAACAAATGCTAAGCATTGAATTACTATGATGAGTAAACACCAATGTTCTAATTTCCTAAATCCATGATATGAAGCATTACATACACACACCCTTCAAGAAACTTTATCTTGAAGTTATGGTAAAAATGCAAGGTAATCATAATGCATGGTCTCTACATCTCCCTAGGGTTAACTCTTGAAGAATTATTACTTGGTCACTACTTTGATCGTACTATCATAAAGTCATCACAAAGCTACTACTATGTTAGCAATAAGGAGAAGACCCTTCAATATAAATTTTATTTTCCATCTTATTTTGTGTAGGATTCATAATTTTATTAACCGAGTCTTTTACAATACTTACTATAATTCCAACTCAATGATAAAATTTCAATTAACTATCACATACTAAAAAACAAAAAATTATAATGAATTATAAATTTAAGAGTTTTGCATTTCTTTATTTATATTAAAAGAATAATTTAAGCATCTCAATAATGATTTATTTTATCTAAATTATATCAATCTTGAACCAAATTGTAATATATATATATATCCCAATTTTTTTATTAAAAATAAAAATAAATAAATTTACACGTCACATCTATATCTATGGAGTTAATCATTTTATCATACAAATTCATATTTATGATTATATTTTTAATTCAAAACAAAGGTTATGTTAGCCTCCCATTTATTCACTAAGTGGATGAAAGCCTCTAAGTCACATCTGAGAGTTTCGTTGGAAACTTTCTTCTCTCTTTTTAAATATACAAATCACTATATTTTCCAATAACTTCATGTCATACCTTTCCACATCATAAAATGTGTTAAGTTTAATCCATAGCCAAGGACAAGTTATGTGTGTGTGCACGCACACGCGCCATTTACAAAGGAATTTAAACCTTGATGATAGTTATATGAGTTTTTAATTTCAAATTCTATTTTTAGCTAATTTTCAAATTAAGAATCCTTTTCCTACTATGCATGTTGACTTCAAAAAATTTACTATATTTGAAATATTTTATTTATGATATTTTATTTCGACTTAGTCTTTTGTGAATCAATAATTTTTTATACTAATGTTTTTATTTTCTTTTGTCAATATTAAAATTACATCAACATTTTTTTATACTAATGTTTTTATTTTCTTTTATCAAAATTAAAATTACATCTCTCTATGTGAGAAGTTATTTTTTTTTCCAAGGAAAAAAGTCGTAATTTTATTAAAAAAGACATAAAATTACATCCACAGCTATATACTTGCTATAAGGATAGCCAAGATATATATTGTCTGTATAGTATCTCTTACATTTCCGTGTTTCTTCATTACAAATAAACCGAACTGTGAGTGGGCAACCACCCCTAAGCTGTCCTGATATACAAAAATAGTGAGAGTTTCAAAAAATAATATTTTTAGTTATACACATTGTGTTCCTGGTTAAAGTGTCCAAAAGTATCTATCAGTTGTGAATATTCATGGTTTTTCTTCCTGGTAAGGCCTATGATAGTCAAAACTGATGTCCTCTGTGTGTTCTGTGATATGCCATCTCCCAAAATCTAGCTGCGATGCTTCTTTGGATAGCCGATCAGCCATGGAGTTCCTTTCCCTGTAAATGTGTGAGAGAGAGAAAGTGTCAAAAGTAGCAATGGTCCTCAGTACTTCTGTTAGGTAAGGTATGAGTCTAGTTATGTTACAATTTTGTGCTTGATTTGCCCACTTGATGATGATCAAAGAGGCCCAAAGACTTGAAGCGTGGATACACCCTTTTCTACTGCAAAAAGGAGTAGTAGTTTTAAGGCTTGTATCTCAACATAGTTATTTGTACTGGGCCCCAACCTGACTCTGAGGTGGAAACAATGTCGTTCTGTTAGATATAGGCAACCTCCCCCCCCCATGGTGAAGTTGGTTACCCGAGGCCGCGCCATCAAAAAAATCCGAGGGTCTCCCTTTATTGATTTGTTCCTCCTGGGGAGCTCAACTCGTGCCCTGTCCCGTGGATTGTCCTAAATTTAGATGATCTAAAATTCTTAAGAAAATTGTGGCAACCCTTAGTGAAGACTGTGGGATGTCCCAGAAAATTGTGTTGTTTCGGGTGATCCAGATTCCCTAGGCTGCTAGAATTGGCAGAGATTTTAAGTGTTTTGGGGTTGTCGGTTTTATCCAATCCTTTAAAGTTGCTTCGAAGGTGGCTCCTTGCCAACTACCAACATCAAGATTTAAGGTGGAGGCTTCCATCTAGACGGATATGGAGAAGGGGAAGCACATAAATAAGTGTTCTAACTTTTCTTCCTGCAATCGACAGAGAGAGAACCAACTTGACCCATGTAATTATTTCTTCTATAGGATATCCCAGGTGGGAACTTTGTTTTCTAGAATGGACCATACCAAGAGTTTACCTTTGGCTGGGCTTTTTAACTTCCACAGTCTCTTCCACCACCATTTCTCTTCTTATTTTGCCGATGCTATGCTGAGTTGAACATATCCTGCTTTGAGAGTGTATGTGGCTCCTGGGCCCCCATCCTAGATGAGTTCATCCTCTCCTTCCGATAAATGTATGTTTTCCTTCCTTAGGGCAAGGATATATCGATTCCAAATTAAATTTTGAGGTTTATTGAGTTCCAACATTCTCCCCGATTTCCTACCTTATTGCCACAATGTTGTATGGAGGGGATCGACTATTTGGGTCAGGTGGAAATAACACCCCCTTTCTAGAGTTGTGCAGAGGTCATATGGGAGAAGATGTTCCCTCAAAAAACCTGCCCAAGGGTCTCGTCCAAGTCTGAGTGAGTTGCCAGAGCCTACTTGTCAGGTGAGTGAGTTCCCAACCACATCAAAGGCCCATTGAACTGCCTTCCACATTACTGAGATCCTTGTTGTTCTGGATCCAGGGCTCCTGATCCATTCTAGAATAGAGAGTAGTGCCACATACTTTTGTTGAGTCACTTTGGTCCACAGACTTGTTGTTGAAATTAGTCGCCAAACTGATTTGGCCGCCAGGGATTTTCAGAAGAGAAAAATGTTTTTTAATACCCAACCACCCAAAGCCTTGGGTTTCACAATTCTCTCCTAGCATACCCATGGAAACACTCTTTTTTCGGATTTCCCCCTCCACAGATATGAGAAGGACATTCTTCTTGATTTTTCTAGTATTCCTTTTGGGATCCATGAGAGGGACATCTAGTATACTGAGATTGCTTCCAAAATCGTCTTTATTAAGAACAACCTTCCTACCTTTGATAACCATTTATTGCTCCAAACTTTTACTCATTTTTCCAACTTTGCCAGAAGACACGTCCAAACATTCTTCCTATAATCGTTTGGCTTTAAGTGGAAGCCAAGGTATTTGAGGCCTTCTTCCAGAGTCTGTGTTTGGAAGGGTAGAAGATCTGAATAATGTCGTATGTCCTCATCCTCAATCCGAGAGAAGAGTATATTTGACTTTCGACCGTTAATGATCATACCCGCTGCTAATTTGAAGAGTGTGAGCCCCTCCGTTAACATGTCTGCATCCCTCTTTGAGCCATCACAAAAGATTAATATGTCATCCACAAAGAGTAGATGGGTAATGGCCAGCCCATTTGAGATTTTAATACCAGAGAAACGTCCTCCCACCTTTGCCTCTGTCAATAAACGGCTTAAGCTTTCTGCTACAAGTAGAAAGAGTAGGGGAGATAGTAGACAACCTTGTCGAATTCCCCTCTCTGCTTGAAAATTTTTTGTGGCTAATAGATTGAGTATAATGGAAAAGGAGACCAAGTTTAAGCATGCCATTATCCAGTTGACAAAATCCAATCCAAAGCCCATATGTATCAGAAGCATTCTGATGTATAACTAGTTCACCCTATTGAAGGCTTTGGATAGATCTAGTTTTATCATGACTTCTGTCATCTTCTTTAGTTTGATGCTGTGTAGACCTTCTTGTGCTACCCCAATCTCCTCATGAATATGTCTACCTTCAAGAAAGCTGAACTATTCCCTCGAGTTGTGTTTTGAGAGGATTACTTTCAGTCTGCTACTGATAACCTTGGAGATAATCTTGTACAGACAATTGCAAAGGGAGATAGGTCGAAAATCTTTGAAGGGGGCCAGGTTGTCTGTCTTAGGTATTAGTTCTATGAAAGTAGCATTGATAGGATTGTGTATATGACCCTTTACCCTTGATTCTTCGACTACTCGCAGTAAGTCAAGTCCCAGAACGTCATAGCATCCCAAGTAGAATTCGATTGGCCACCCATTTGGGCCAGGGATCTTCCCTTTTTGGAAAGTGTGTATGACTTCTATCAACTCTTGTTCAGTAACTAGGCTCGTTAAGTGTCTAGTTGTATCCTCTTCGAAAAATCTGGGGAAAAGCTGGGAAAATTTTATAATTTCTGCAATAGAGGACTCCTCCTGGGATTTGTAAAGTGTCTTAAAACGATTAATGCCCAAGTCGGCTAATTCGTTGTACTTAGTTATTTCCTCCCCCACTCTGATTTCGTAGGCTCCAAATGGTTTTGGCCATCTTGTGACCTTTGGAAAAGGCCTGAAAGAATTTTGTGTTTTCATCTCCGCAGGTTAGCCATAGGGCCCGACTCTTTAGCCTCCACTGTGCTTCTCGTTCTTCCAGGATGACCCTGTGGCATTTTTCCAAGCCAAATAGGAGTTCTTTTGATTCTTGGCTAAGATAGCCCTGACCATTCCCATCTTGTAGTTCTATTAGTTTCATTTCAATATCCCACATATTTTGTTCATCCTTTTGCTATTTTATTTTGGCCCACTTATTAGTTTCTTGTTTGAGGCCTTTTAGTTTTCAACAAAATGAAGAGATGCTGGGGTATGGGAATGTTATGGTATTTTCACCCATAACTCCTTTACTAATTCTAGAAAGGTTGGATCTGTTATCCAACCCTCTAAGAATTTGAAGGGACTAGTCGACCTTCTAGAGGAGGTCCCAAATTCGAACAAATTTGGATGATGGTTTGATTCTCCCCCAAAAGTTACCCATTGTCAAACTAGAGCTGAAGAATGCAGTAGATCATCTGTGAGAAGGAATCTGTCCAGTCGTTTGGCCACTCGGTCCGGGCCTACCCGTCTGTTGCACCAGGTGGGGGTGAGCTTTTGAGGTTCTACATCTACCAACCCCCACTGGTCCAGGAAGTTTAGGAAGTAATTGTGTAAGGGGTCTGGGGCAGCCCTAGGAACCCAAACCTCTGAAGCATATAAGGGGAAATTGAGGTCGCCACCAAGGATAAAATCTTTTCGTTTAAACTAATCATGGTCAGTTAGAGAGTTCCAATAGATTTGCCTATCCTGGTATGTGCCATATATGTTTATGACTATTATAGAATGTCCCAGGTTTGTGGAGAAAATAGTGAGACCAATCCCCGAGGAAAAACCCCAGAAAGTATCCAGTTTACAGTTCTTTTTCTTCCAACCAGTGGCCAAACCCCCAGAGTGTCCTTGAGCATATACTGCTATGAACATCCAACCCAGGAGTAAGGATTCCAAGGTCTTAACCACTGGTAAGTTGTCCCCTAGAGTTTCCTACAGTAGAATGACATCTGGTGAGCATTGTTTAACCAATCTTTGTAAGGATGATTTTTTATTGGGGTTCACCAACCCCTGACAGTTGAAGGAGAGGATTTTCAAGAGGTAACTCCATCCTGGGGTGGATTTTCTCTAAGCACCCATTCAATCGAAGATTTTCTGCCTGAAGCCAGATCAATTCTGGCTCGATCTTGTGCCATATATAAATGTAATTTACGACCCCTACCTTTGCCCAACGATTGAGTCTGAGGTAGTGACCCCAGTCCCCTGCCCGAGGTCATGGGAGAACCACTCTCCAAGGGATCCTCTTTAATCACTGATCTGCTCCTAGGGTGGTAACAGACTTTGTTATCTTTAGAAGAGGAGTCAATAGAGGCAGAGGGAGTGTCAAGGGTAAAATGGATATTGGTAGGAAGCAAAGTTTCCAGGGAGGTAGGGGAGGGGATGATAGTTGTAGAGGGGGGGGGGGCGTTTATATATGGTGTATAAGGTAGTTCAGTGGAGGTCAAGATCCCAATCAGCGAAGGTATGTAACTGGTGTAAAAGGTGGTTCAGTGGAGGTCAAGAGCCTAGTCAGCGAAGTAGATCCTAACTCCCCCAAGTTTAAGGAGGGTGTGACCAGCAAGGGTGCGAAGATCGACAAGGAGGAGGATAAGGGGTAGTGTAGGGAGGCCAGACTGGAGCATGATAGAGACTTCCCACCCAAATTAAAAGAAGAAGACTCTTAAAAAACAAGTGGGGCGAAATACTCCAAAGTAGTATGAGAAACAACCAAGATTGACATACCTGTTAATTCATGTTCTCGTCGGAGGAGATGATCCAGGGAAGGTGAGGAGAGAGGACCGACAACCGAAAGCACTTTCTGCCCCAAACCCTGATGGCACCCTTTGCCTGAACCCTGACCCGCCGATCATTTATTTTTAGTGTTCTGCAGAACCTATCTTTTGAAGTCCCCTACACCTTGCTTTGGTTGCCACTTTTTTCGCGGAGGAGAGTTGGAGGAGCTTGTCCCTCTTGTCATTCAGTATTTTCCCTTGAAGGATAGTGGATAGTTTGCCACGCCATGCCCATAGACATGACATCTATGACACCTAAATGGTATTCCCTTGTAGTCCAAGGTTTGAACAAAATTCCCAGCGACCGATTCTATAAGAAGCTTCTGAAATAAACCCTTCTGTATATTGATCAGGACCAGTATGCGAGCCACTTTCATAAGCCCATTGACTTCAAAGGACATATCTACCTCAAGGTAACTGCCCAAAATATTTCCAATTGCTGCAAATCGATGTGTATTCCAATATTGCATTGGGAGGCCCAGGAGTCTAACCCAAATGGGTTCCTCATCGACTCGCTCATGATTTGCATCAAAGATAGGTGTCCAACATTTGAGGAGGGTCGGGGTAGCTGCGATGCTCCAAACCTTCTTAAGAACCCAATCTACATCATCCGTGGAAGAGAAAACAAAAAGCGAACCACCCTCTCGTAAGTAGTCTGATATGGGGCATCTTGGAGATCTCTGGTAGCCAGTATTTATGTAACCAACTTTTGAGATAAGCCTTGCCCAGTTTTCTCCCTCTGACCCTACCCACCACTGCTCTTTCTGATAGATCCAAAACCTTGTCCATCGCTACGTCCTCCCTAAAGAGAAGTCTCCCAGGTCCAATTCTTTCCCTGGCACACCTGACAGCTTTAGACGAATGCCCTTCTGAGTTGTGCTGGGTGTTGTTTGAATGATCCCCCCTTTGTTTAGTAGGAGTGTGCTTCTTGTTTTCGAAGGGGATATATGGAGGAGTAGAAGAATTGGCTAATCCACGATCAAACCTGGGAATCGTATTCGTGATCTGTTCCACTTCCTCCAAGAAGTCAAAGGGAGAAAACCCTTGTGTGGCGGTGAGATCAACCGAAACCCCATTCTGTCACTCAAAATACTGGGGTTCAAGGAGATCCGTAAAAGCAATGCTAAAACCCGAGGAAATCTCCCCCACTGACAGACCAAGACTTTGTAGCTTTATGAATTACTCATAGCTCTATAGGGAGTGACTAGAGCCACTTCAAGGCCACAATAGGTACTTAAATTAGATTCACTACAATAGTTTTCCCACAAATTTATCAGGTAATCTAAATCTTAGTGAAATTTACCTAAAAAGCATGTGAAGGAGCTACATGTTAACAATATTAAGGAATGGATTCATTTGTATCTAACAAGACTTTGCAATGACCTCTCTGGATAAAGATGTGAATATTTCTGCTGGAAGAGGTAAGATTAGCTTAGGAATATTTGAATTTTTTGGTAATAGCTTCACCAATAAATATTGTTTCTGTTCAATTAATAAGGAATTAAATTTTGTACCCAAATATTCTTATCAAGCGGTGCTTGATTATTAGGTAGCAGAAAAATTTCAGATATGGCATCTGATGTAATAGGAAAAGCCACTAGAGAGCCATCTAAAGAAATCATTGCTGTTTGGTTTGGGTTATAAATATTGGATCACATCAAAATAAACGTAGGAAAATGATAAATTCATGGAACAATTGTATGCACGAGACCAGATTCCCATGTTAGAAAAATATCACAAGCATCTCTAAACCATTGATAATTTGGTTGATGAATTTTGTAAACATTCTTCATAGTAAGCCTATGTTTAAAGATATCTTTGTCTGTGTTAATAAATGTTCAGAATCAAGGTTCTTAGTAATGGGTTGTTTAGGGATAACACGTTTTTGTTGATTTTTTGGATTCTTAGATCTTGATAGTTATTTCCTTATGGTTTCAAAACAAGATTCACTTACATACAACCGTTATCATAGAATAACTATACACTGAAAATCTCAACTATAATACTACAACAAAAATAACAAATCTAGAAATATTAACCAAGCACAATAGACACAAAAACACAAGAGTTTATCTTGGGAAACCTAGTCGTTGGGAGAAAACCCAACAACCTTTCTTAGAAGAATCAATTCAATAGTTCACAAGATTACCACCATGATAACCATACAAAGAGATATACAGAGTCCCCTCATAACCCTAGTGCAACTCTCCAAGAGGTAGCACACTAGATACCACATCCATAAATTAGAGTTGTTGCGTCTTCTTCCTTGCCTCAGACTTGTGCCTTCTTTTTCCTTGAGTGAGAAATATGAGTGAGTGTGTAAAAATGAGAAGACATCACTTTTATTTATATTGGTTCAGTCACTTTAGTGGGGTCAAATTCTTCTTTCTGGAAATCTATTTTTCCTTTATTATTTTTCCAGTGGGGCTGACTTCTCTTCTAGGTATTCAATCTTACTTTATTATTTTCCCATGGGTCTGACTTCTCTTCTATGGTATTTTATGGTCTTCAATGTGGAGACATTCTTCATCACTCCCTCTCAACGAGGGAGACATTCTTCATATTTGAATTTCTTCTGTCATAGAAAGGTTGTCCTTGAGTCTGGTTAATGTAGTCTTCTCTGGCATGAAGCCAATGGATGTATACTTCTCCTACATAGCATCTAGTTGATGTATGATTCTCCCACATAGCACCTCGGGTCTCCAACGGTCCTTTTCAAGTCACATGATCAAGGATAGAGACCACACTTGGTTCATTCCTCTTATCCAAGTTAGCATGGCCATATGAGACGAATGCTCGATGCTAATACAAAGAGAACATCAACACCTTGGGTCACTCTCCTTATCCAAGTCAGAATGGCCATTGGAGGAGATTTCTCGATGCTAATACATGGAGAGAATCAATGCCCTAGACCATTCCCCTTAGCCAACTTAGCATGGCCATAAGAGGATAATGTCTATTCGATGCATATGTACCTTGAGTCTTCATCGGTCCTTGATCAAGTCAGATGATCAAGGATAAATATTTCACCTGGGCCATTCTTGTTAGCCAAGCCAGCATGGCCATCAGAGAAGAATGTACCATTCTCCTTAGCCAAGTCAGCATGGCCATCAAAGGAGGATGTCTACCATTTTCCTTAGCCAAGTTAGCTTGTCGATCAGAGGAAAATGTCAGCCTAATATTGCCATCTGGAGAAGCATCAACACCTCAAGTATTTGTTGGTCCTTGTCAAGTCACATGATCAAGGATAAATACTACACCTAGTTCATTCTTCTTATCCAAGTCAACATGGCCATCTGAGAAGAATGTACCATTCTCCTCGACCAATTCAACATGGACATCGAAGGAGAATGTCTACTTGATGCTACCCAAAACATCAACACTCCCACCAAGTTCGTCTCTAGATACTAGAGTTTCACTGCTCCCTTTTTTTATCACATCTCTGATGATCTTCCATCTGCTCATCTATGGATATGTATTGGAGCTTCATTTCTCCCTTCTACATCATGTCTCAGATGAATTCTTGCAAGAAGCTTCTTAAGCCACACTGCTTTGTTTCTTGCGACATTGGCTGTGACATACTCCATATCTGTTGTATTGAGTGCTATAGAAACTTGTTTTCCTGAGATCGTAACCAATCTCAAGCTGAAGCAACACCCCAAGGTGCTCAATCTGTCTACTGCACTCTCTGCCAAGTCAGAATATGTATATTCCTGTAGCTTCACTTCACTACCTAAGATATATCTGAGGCCATATCCAACTGTACCGTGTAGGTACCTCAACACATGCTTTGCTACAACCCAATGGTAGTGTCTTGACTCTACTGTAAACTGGCTCAAGGTGAAAATAAAGTAACTATCCTGGTGTTAACCATGTACATCAAGGATCCAATCAGCTTCTTGTACATCGTGGGATCCACCAAATTTGAATCTGATGTAGAATCACTCAACTTATTCAGATTTGTCTCCATACGTGTAGCCATAGACTTGTAGTCCATTATACAAATCTCATTAGTATCTTTTGTCTGAGGAAGATCTCATTTGATCTTGTCACACCTATAATCCATAGGAATAGTACATCCGACCAAGATCCTCCATCTCAAACTCTGAGGCCAACTTCCTCTGTCACTGAAGTAGGCTCTACTAAAGCAAGTGTATCCTCCCAGGAGATCTCACATCTCCTAGAATCCTCCTCAACTCATGACACCTATATATTAGTCCTGGAAGATGTCTCTCTCCCATTTGGATCTGAGGGGAAAATCCATCTGAATGATCTGTTCTTCCACTGAGGCAAATGACTCTCTCTGAGATCAAGCTCACTCTGAGTCTGCATGATCCCTCTGAAAACTTGAATTCCTCTGAGTATGTACAATGTATGGAGTGATCTTCTCTCTGTACACCTGTTGACCTCCTCTGAAGTTTGATCTCCTGTGATCTATCCTGGGAGGTTTCTCCCCCCACTAGAACCCGAGGGCCGACACCCTCTGAACTCTTGCTCCCTCTGAGATGGTACTTGTTTGGGCCACCTTCCTCACCACTGGTGGAGCCATCTTCCCCTCCTCATAACTTGAAGGTTTGGAAACAATGATGTGAATGATCGATGTCATATAACTTGAGAACCTTCGAGGTCGTTTTCTCTCCTTGAAAGTGTCATTGAGAGCAACATGTCTCTCTACATCCTGCAAAGTATCACGAAATCATGCTGGCCTCTTCCTGGTCTTTGCAATGTCTCTAGGTAAATCCAATGGCCCTTTTGGCTCTACTAACTCTTCTTGATGATCTGAAGAGTGAACAGATAGAGGGATCTATATGGTCATCCTACAAAGCCTTCTGGTCCTCCTCATCAATCTCCACGTGGAGTACTCTGTATGCTGCAATAGTATTCTTCTTTCCAGAAGGTTCTAACTCCGTCCTCTTCGCCTTTGGTACATGGATGTATACTGTCATGTAATCAAATCTATTTCTAGATAGTCTGCTCGATGTCTCAACTACTATCACCTGCAAACATCACTATAGCTCCCTCTCAGAGCTATCACTTGTGACTTTCCCAAAACAAGAACAAGGACATGAGTAATAACAAGGACAATATCAACACTTTTCTATTGTTGTGAGCAAACATTTCTCTGTGGTAACTTGCCCGGAACAAAATAAGAACATAAAAAATTTCCATGGTATTTCCAAGCTAACTTGTCTGAGACAAAGATGAAAAATAAGAACATAAAGAAAAATTAATGACATCTTTATGGTAAGGGATAAAGAATAACATATCTTTAAGAGAAATATTCTTTTCGAAGTTCAACTGCCAGCTCATCAAGCTTAGATTCCTTTGTCTTCTTGTTTGGTGGATTTTCATCAACATCGGGTGTTGTTTCATGTTGTCTTCCCTTCCTTTTCTTTTGAGGGAATTGAGTGACAAAGTGACCAAACGTATTACAATTGAAGCATATGATCTTTAAAAGGTCTTTCTTCTTCTGTTGTTCTGGGACAAGTCTTCTACCTGTATTCTTATTCCAAACTTTCCCTTTTCCTTTCCCTTTTATTACATGAGCTGCAAGAGCTTGTGTTCCTTTATCCTGGGGTTTCTGCAAGATTTCCTTAGATAATACTCGGGCCTCTTATTGGACACAATCAATCCATAATCGATCAAACCGAGGAAATTTCTCTTATCCACAAAAACTTTGAAATAATGACTCCCATGAGAAAGGAAATCCATTAAGAGTTAGTGTAATAAGTTCAACATCATCAACTTTGTCTCTAATGGCTTGGAGTTGATTTCTTAACTGGGATACCTTCATAAAGTAAGTAGCAACTGAATCTGACTTGCTCATCATGATGCAACATAGTTGATTTCTCAAGGCTAGCTTCCTGCTACTATTATTACTTTCAAATAATCCCACCAATGTGTCAAACATTTCTTTGGCAGTATTCAACACGACAATATGAGGAATCAAGTGATGTCCTACATAATATATCAAGATTCTTTTAGTCTTTGCTTCATTCCTTTTATGTTTGGCTTTCCCTTCATCATTATCCGGTTCTGAGACTTCTTTTACATATTTATGAATCTCATTTTCATCCAAGACAAAGAGTATCCTGGCCTTCCAGGATCTGAAGTTTGTAGCACCATCTAGCTTGTCTTCTAGCTTGAGACTAGTCACCATCTTGAATTTGACCAAAAAATTAACTTTTGACCTTGATTAAAAAAGTCAAAATTTGACTTTTGACCAAGAATTCAACCTTGATGTTTTGGTAGGCTGAGGGCATCAACAGGTGTGATAGGTTAGGGAGAGTTGATCTATGCCAAAATTTGGCCCAACATTCTTCAATAAAATGTTGAACGAGCTTTACAAAGGTTCAGGTCAGTGAAGTGGCAAATTTCATGTGCAACGACAAACAAAAACTGTGCAGTGGCAATATTTCAACAAAGCTTTGATACCATGTTGATTTTTTAGATTCTCAGATCTTGATAGTTATTTCCTTATGATTTCAAAACAAGATTCACTTACATACCATAATTATCATAGAATAACTATACACTGAAAATCTCAACTATAATACTGCAACAGAAATAACAAGATGTAGAAATAATAACCATGCACAATAGACACAAAAAAACAAGAGTATATCCTGGGAAACCCAATCCTTGGGAGAAAACCCAACAACCTTTCTTAGAAGAATCAATTCAATAGTTCACAAGATTATCACCATGAAAACCAGACCAAGAGATATATTGAGTCACCTCATAACCCTAACACAACTCTCCAAGAGGTAGCACACAAGATACCACACCCATAAATTGCAGTTGCTGCGTCTTCTTCCTTGCCTCAGACTTGCGCCTTCTTTTCCTTGAGTGAGAGAGTTGAGTGAGTGTGTACAAATGAGAAGACATCACCTTTATTTATATTGGTTCAGTCACTTCAATGGGGCCGACTTCTTCTTTCTGGAAATCTAATTTTGTTTTTTTAATTTTCTAGTGGGGTCGACTTCTCTTCTGGGTATTCAATCTTACTTTATTACTTTCCTGTGGAGTCGAATTCTCTTCTATGGTCTTCAATGTGGAGAATGACTACCTGAAGTTGTAAAACTTCAACAATTTTTTCCTTGAGACCATGGTTTTTTTAATCTCAACTATGTAGTTTTTTTTATTATTTATAAAAAATTAAATAAAATATAATAGACTAGAAAACGAGAGGTAATAGTACTCATTTTCTTGAATGTGAAATTTTGATATTGATCTTGTTTCTCGCAAATTCCAATTGTAACACAATCCATATCAAAATTAGCTTCAACTTTTGTTCATGCAACTGTTTTCAAAAGAATGACCACCTTTTTTTAAAATCTTGCATGAGTCATGTATTAAAACCGCCTTTAGTAACCTAACGCATATTGATTTTTGATTTGGTTTTAATACATTGGTATATAATGCATTAATCACTCATATCGACTACGATCACTACTATGTGATTTTGTGTAATATGGATTAGTGGTTTGCGAAGGCTAAGTTAGTGGTTTTAGAATTGTCCCTTTTGGCTTTGCAATTCATAGGAAGCTGCCAAGTGTATCCAGGCGATTTCCAATTTGTAGAAGCAAGGTGCTATATTAAATTTCTATGCCATCTAAGACACACACACATACACACACAATTTTTTTGGGGTACTGGAATTCTTACCTTAAAAATATTTACGAAATATCTAATGTCACGGACAACATCCCATCCATTTCTTCAAAAGAAGAAGTTTGTTCAATAGATGACATAAAGTTTGGGCTTCAACTAATTGTAAAAGGGAAAGCTAAGGACATGGAAGACTACCAAGAAGAAATATTAGAAATTGGAGGGCCTATCCTCATCCCTCACATCCACAAGCTCTTCAATTTATCAATCAAGCAGGGCTTCCCTAAACCTTGGACTCAAAGCCTCATTGTATATATTTTTAAAAGTGGGGATAAAAACAATCCCTCTAACTATAGGACCATTATGATTAACCCCCTTCTATATATATATATATATATTTATTTCTTTTCCAGAATTATCTTAAAAAAATTTAAAGTTAAAAATAATAACACTTGAATGATGTAAACCTTCAAGAATTGTCTAAACGAATTTGAAGTTAAAATACTCACATTGACTTTATTAATGTAATTTCCTATAAATACGTATTACAATTAAAAATAAAGATTGACTTTGTAATGCTAACTAATTCTATTAATTACTTAGACTGAAGTAATAAATACCTTCTTTTAAACGTAATAAATGCTCCACATGCGTAATTTTAATAAATACTCCACTAACACCTCTTCTTTACTTCAATTATGAAATAAAAACAAGAATGATGGAACTATATTTTGGATCCAAGGGTGGATTTTATATATATTATTGTTGAGATCATGATCATATTATTAACCTCCTCTTTCTCTACAAAGTCGTCACAGAAACAATTTGGTCCACGAGAAACCATGCCATGCCATGTGGCGATCCCCAACATGATGAGTGATAATAGTAGCACCAACCATTCCCAAAATTTGGCGATCCCCAAACCATGCCATGCCATGTGGCGATCCCCAGTGATGAGTGATGCCATGCCATGCCATGCCATGCCATGCCATGTGATGAGTGATGCCATGCCATGTGGCGATCCCCAACCATGATGAGTGATAATAGTAGCACCAACCATGCCATGTGGCGATCCCCAAAATTTTGTCATCCCCAACATGATGAGTGATAATAGTAGCACCAACCATTCCCAACGGATGAGTGGGATGATGCATATGAGCATGATGAACACCCTAGTATAGTATTGCTAATACTTGACAATCAAGAGAATGTGTAATCTACTAGTTGGTTGGAGAGCCAAGGCGTGTGCACTTGGAAGAACATTGAGGATACTTGTTGTTGTGGCATGGATTTGTATTTTAATCAACTCCAACAAGGACCATTAGTTCTACTATGTGAGAACTAAGCATATTCACCATTAAAACGATGTTCACTTATGATATATCTTAGTAAGGGGGCTCAAGCACCATAACAAGTTTGGAAGATGGATGTATGGTATTTTATCAAGTTGAAGAGAGTTGATGGGATGACTTGTTGTCAAGGAGATTAGCAATAATACTTGCACATATAGATGAATGATGTCAAATGAAGGAATCATAAATGTAGAAAATGAATAGGAGAGACCATTGGTTAGCGTGGACTTAAGAATAATCTTTACTTCCATTACAACATCACTCTTCCTTGCATAAATATGTGTTTTTCGTTGCAAATTCTTCCTTAAAAATAGAGATGTTCGAGATTTTGTCAAATATGGAGTTACCAAGACAATGGAAGCAACATGTTAGGTAGTGAAAGAGTCGTGATATGCTTTTTCATTGGGCCATGCAACATCATATCTACTTGTGTGAGTGAAAAATTGTGGAGGGATTATGTCTTCCTCATAAATACTACCATATGTGCACTAGAGAGGGGCATAGAGAGCCATAGTATCAATAAAATGAGAAGCTAAAGTGCTAGAAAAATCCATTGAGTTGGAAGTGACTAGATCTCGCTCACACACCTAGTGTGGTAAACTCTGGGGAACCTTGTATTAGGGGTTTCATTGCAATGGTGAGTAAAACCCCTTGATTTGGCTAGGCTATGAGATAAACAATGGATAATTGTTAATTTTGGGACAAACACATGAATATTAGGGTGAGTGAAAGCTAATGATGGTCTCTCATGACGCGTTAGTGGCAATGCAAACTTGGAAAAACAACAATTTGTTAACTTGAAGAGATTATTCAAGGTACTTTTACAATGAATTTGAATATGGTGTAAGAAGATGAAACATAGGAAATTGAATCAGCTTTCCGAATATACAACTTTTATTTATAGAAATTGTGAATAACAATGTCAAATTTGATTTTTTCTAACAATGGTATCTTATTTTCCAAACAAAATATAAGGTATATGTTTTTGTTCGCGCAAGTGTTGAGTACCTTAGTGATGGAATTTTGTTCCAAAAACTTGTATACTTGTAGATAACCCATTTTTCTTGTGCCATGTATTTTTTGGAAATTTATAATATTAATTTTATATATATTTTAAAATGATCAAAGTCACCATATCCATGGAATTACAACGTATTTTATTCGTGTAGGCTAAGAGGGTCTTAACATGATCAACACATTTTTTTTTTTTTAAATTGTAGGTATCGGTCTCCTCTAATTCCACATATAACTCATTCGAGAAATGGTTAAACCGACAAACAATTATAGCAAAAATAAGAGAGGTATGTATTCTAGGATTTTGATATATGTGAAGACAAAAATAGATTAAAAATAGTAAACAATATTGATTTTTTTTAATATATTTGGAATCTGCAAAGATGAATCTATCTATGTCTGTAGTTCCATCAACAACTGAATTGTTTAGCCTATAGAAAAATGATGTCAAGGACAAAGATATAGAGAGGTATTCGCAAAAATTGAGGTTTTTAGCAATTTGCAGACCGAACCACTAGGTTTGTCATCCTGAACCTAAATCCGAGCCAACCAAGTCAGCATACATGTTGTCAATCCTGCCCAAAAAAAAATTGAATTCAAAAGAACACTCACACGTTCTTAAGAGTGCACACACATTCCCAATAGCATGCACATGCTATAAGAATGCACACATGTTCCTAAGAGCATGCACACACTCTTATAAGTTATTTGTTCTTTGTCATTCCCTCGTCCCTTTCTCTCTCTCTCTCTCCCCTACATCTACCCCCCTCTCTATCTCCCTCTCACTCTCACTCTCTACCCACCCTTTCTATCTCCCTCTCTCTCCCTCACACTTCTATACATGGTAAGACCTAGACATGGAAATACTTAGACATCACATGATCCAGACTTTATGAGCATAACAAAATGAGAGTGGGGATATAATAAATAAATGCACAGAGATATCGAGTATATCCAATAATATAACATAAATGTATCAGAGATGCAACCATAAACACAGAGATACAATAATACACAATTTCTATTAATGAAAGAAATGTACAGAGACTATAAAAATACAGAGTGAAAGACTTGCTAGAATGGTGGCAACTTATCTCTGAGAAGAGATGTGACGGCTACTCGCATTTTCTAGAAGAATATTGTTACAATGAGGCTCCAAAGGCCTTTTTAACATAAATAAAATCCAAAACCCTAACCCCGGAAGATGAAAAGCCAACAATTTTGTGGACCTCGTTTTGGGTAGTTTGGTGTATCAACTTCTTGGGGGCATAACTTTGGCATACAATCTCTGTTTGGGGCGCATGATAGATTGTTAGAAATATCTATCAGAGGACTACAATAGTTGGCAGGACCATGCCCAAAAAACATCGTTTAGGGCCTCAAAATGGCTACGGAAGTTTAGGACCCGAAAAATTGCTAAAAATAGTAAATTACCAAAATTGCCAGAAAACTGTTTTGATCCAGTTGGAAAAGGCGGGTGGCCACCGATATCCACCTGGATCATCACAAGGCATAGAAATAACTAGATCGATACCTTTCTTTGACATGCCTCAGACTCTCACACCCACTCTCTCTCTCTCTCACCCTTTGTCCCTCCCTCCCCTATTACACCCCCTCTCTCTTCCACCATTTCTTTCTCTCTTCATTTTTAGTCTCAGTCTCTCTCTTCCCCTCTATGTCTCTCTATTCACCCTTTGTATCTCCCCCTTCCTCTCACTCTCTCTGTACCCCCCTTATGTGTCTCTCTCTCTGCTTTCCTTCCTCTCACTATTCCTCTCTCTACCCCCCTCCCTCTCACACTCTATCTACCCCTCCT
>SNQJ01S0106056.1:38435-48545 GCA_010110895.2 Picea sitchensis | reverse complement strand
TGCCAATATCTCTTGTGTCTTTATTGAAGAAGTGACATAAAATATAAGTTTCAATTGCAATCATTGACTTCGTCAATAATTACTTTCATTATTGCTCATATTGTACTAAAGATAGTCATTAATGCTTTGAAGTACTAACCACTGCAGCACATTTTTTTAGTTTTATTTGCCTTGTCTCGCAAACAGGTGCCACTCAGTGGAATATCTTCCTTTTGACTATCCTTTGGCAGTAATCTGTGAAGGGAAAGCTCATCTTAACCATAGATCCTTTAAACCTTTGACCATTTTCCTTCAACGCCCCAGATTACTAGGGACGTCTCCCTTGGGATTAGCCACCCTAAATAGAAAGTGCTCCCCATCGAGGTGACAGTGGGTGGGGAAGCTCCTGTTACGCCAGTTTGAAGCCTTGACTCAAGCTACTTAAACCTCTCATACAAACTGAGCGATAACAGTCACTAATAAGCAAGGGACAATAAAACTGTGACAGTAAATTAATTGCATTCCTTAGATTTCCTCCTAATGATGAAGGTAAGATAAATCTTGGAGGCTTCAATACATTGAGGAAATGCAACTCCATGTATTTCCCAACAGGGTCATAATATAGGTGATAAAACCTACTAGGTTGGTAACAGAAAGCCTGCTATTTTTTACAATTGCTCATATATTGTTGAATGTGTGTGGCAAGCACAAGTGAGTGAAAGGTTGATGCAGGTTGTTGATCAACTTATCTTTTGCCTTCTCTGGTAACATCTACTAGTTGATGGCAAGAGATCTCCTCATGAATATCAATGAATGGATGTTTCTCTTTAACATGTTGATCTTGGTAAAAGCCTTCACTTTCATTATAAGGTTGGTTGCTAATGCTTTTTTATTCCAAGACAAGAAACACCTTAGCATATTCATCAATGTCTCCATAATGGTCTGCTCTTGGTAAAGCCTTCACTTTCATTATAAGGTTGGTTGCTAATGCTTTTTTATTCCAAGACAAGAAACACCTTAGCATATTCATCAATGTCTCCATAATGACCAAATAAAGGAGGATCCTTGAATGACATGCCAAGAGGTATCTATTTCCCAACATGAGAAGATCGCTCATCATTATTAAACACAAGTTTTCTTTCAAGATTCAATCCAGGAAGCAATATCTCTTCATCATCATATGAGTCAAAAAAATAGGTTGCTCATATCTAGGATTTTTAGAGACAGGTTTACAAAGAGTATAGGCTTCCAGAACAAACTCGGTTTCCAGATCTTCCTTATTGAGACAAATAACAAAGTTTTCATCTGATGCAGATGAACAGGGAAAAGAAAGAGATGATTCCTCATCCAAGGCATCTTCCTCATCCTCACAGCCTTCATAAGAATCAACTCACATCTTGAACACGCCTTTATAGTCCCTCACAACAACTATGACAAATTAACTCAAAGGAATAAAACTTTGACAATGAATATTGAAAGTTGTATGAAACCTTCAGTGAAGAAAATGTTAGAAATCTCAAGAGAGTGATACCAAATATGAGCATCTCCTAGAAGAGAATACATAAACAACTTCATACGTATGTATTCATGTCGATGTCAAGTTGTTGTATCAAAGAATGAAATCCTAGAACATGTTCAAGAGGTTTGTCATTCTTACCTTCATAAAATCTTAGCAACAAATCTTGCCATTCATCAATAAGAAGCACAAGATGATAAACTTAACCATTGAGAAGTTATAAGTAAAGCCTCTTGGCTAGGATCGCCTCCATAGCCATCTGATTTGTCACCCGCTGAGTCGCCAAATGCCTTCTACACAAGTGAGTCACCTATGGTGAAAGACAAGCAATAACAATGTAACCAGCAATTTCTCTCACCACCATCTAAAATTGGATCTCTTTGTTGTCATTCTCCCACAGAAGATATCTTCACTCACCTCAAAGAATACCATTAATGTTAGCACTGAGAATCACCCTCTACACTGCTAGAGGATAAGCCCGCACCCATCATAAGTAAAATGTATTTAAATGGTTTAAGGAGGTGGATCAGCAAGACTTAGAAAGGAAAAGATAACAAAGGTTATTGTAGATCAGTCCTAGACCGTTGGGCAATGGAGTCATAAGTAGTCTACTCAATGAAGGCATTTAAACTTCCTATCAGGCAAAAGATTTATGTGGTGATGAGGAGAAGGAAGATATAATGGGACCGAGTGATAAATGATGAAAGATGGACAAGATGACGCTATCCTCTACCGCCTTAGGAATCCATAGATCATAGATGTTACATCCAAATAAGAATAAATTAGAAAGTGTATGAGAGATAAACGATGAAACATGGGCAGGATGACAGTAAAATCCTCTGTCGCCTTAGGAATCCATAGATCAGATAGATGCTACATCCAGACAAGAAGAAAAACGGAAAGTGTCTAAGAGATAAACGATGAAATATAAGCATGATGAGATCCTCACCGTCAGGAACTGGCATAGATCATGATGCTACATCCAGACAAGAAGAAAAGAAATAATGTTTGTGTGATAAACCATGAAAGATGGACAAGATACCAGCAAATCCTCTACTGTGGTCGAATCCATATATCAAAGATGTTACATCCAGACAAGAATAACAAAATAGCATGTAAACTAAGAAGACGTACCGATAAAACAACTCAAAGGAATCTTCAAAAACATAATATTTACAATCCATGCCCCTCAGTTTTACAACTGAAAAAATACGTTCTCAAGCCCTAAAGCTCTCTCACTCTCTACTCAAACCCCCCAAAATATTAAACATCTATTTATAATCAACGTAGTCCATGTCCCACAAGAGTGTGATCTGGCCATCCAATTCAAGGCCTTTCGTCTGTGCATCCTTATTTCAGATTGTGCATGTTTCCTCCTGCTGACGTAAGCTCGGCTGGACCACAAGAAGAAAACCGCTCATCGTGGTACCTCGTGCTGACATTTATGTCTCCTCGACCATAGCTTTCTTGCTTTCTATTTATGTATTGAGCTAAGGTTTCGTTTTACCACCTTGGTTTCCATTAATTGATCTTCTGGATCAGACAAGGATTTGACGTCAGGAAGGCCGCCACATGTCGCTAAATGGATTGTTTCAATAAGTGATGGTTTTGAGCCGCACCAGTCTTGTCCATTGGTTGACCTTCCACGGATCGGATGCTTTCGACTACTAGGGCGGCTTACCGCATATCAGTTTGACACGGGCGCTAGTAAGAGCACATGATTTTGGGGCCGCCATAAGTGGTTTGGACCCACATCGCTTTCAAACTCGAAATGCATTGCCTCTTGCCACGTAGACACCCCGCAAAACCATGATTTCGACCCACCCTTTGGGTTTTAAAGACTGCACGGATTGGGGCTTTGAAACGACTGGTGGGAGTCTGTCTGATTACGCTCTGTGATATGGGCACACCTACTAAATTTAGCACCACCACTAAATTTTATCCACCTGCCAACTATGGAATCCTTCCATCCGCGCTTAGAGATGACGCTAAATTGAACTTCCGCTGCTAGGATCCCTGTTGTTGCAAACTGCACCTGCCCGCTACATGTGCTCGTGGTTGTCGCTTGCAACCCTAAACAGTTTCATGTGATAACAGTCTCTATACGTGAAGTAACACTTTCACAATATTTGTAATAATATTGATCTTCATAACTTGTTAACTCATGAAAATCATCCCAATTAGAGATAATAATCATTGCAACAATAATTATTTCATAAATTTATAATCAATGTTAACAACATAGAAATAAAATCATTAAAAGAACAAATAATGAGAATAGAGAGAAGAAGAAAACAAAATACACACATATATTAATATATTAATTAATTCACTTCTGCTTCTTTCATTATCATGAGATGCATTTGTGGAACTTGAACTAGCATGAAAAAAATATTTACCTTGTTCAAACGGTTGTAATCCCTATTTCATAACTAACTAGAACTAAGATCTCACAGATCAGAAAGTTAAACCCTTGTTGGCTTCCCTTTCCACCATATCTCTTAGGCTTCAGATCTAGATGTAGCTTCCAACAATGTTCATCATCGTGGCCAATTTTCTTCCAATGAGTGCAACATGGTTTTCATCCTTCTCTTTGTTGTCGTTGTCTCTTGTCTTTTCCCTTTGAACTTATTTCCTTGGAATTTGGAAGGTTTCTTTGTATGGTATCCATGTACACTATTTCCTCCGCCAAGGTGAGTTTCTTGCACATACACCTCATCTAAATTCATGGGATTAAACAACAACGTGTGACGAATGTCACCGCGGAAGTGCACCAACATATTTCATCAAAGTCTCTAGAGAATCTCAAGGAATATTCAATGCAAGTGTTTGTTTCCTAAATTCTCTATGAAACTCTATACTAACATCATGAAGGTGGGTAATACTGAGAATGGGGCACAAAAAAATAGTTAGAACTATTTTTTTACCGGTTACAACTTTTCACCAAAAATATAAATTTTCAAATTTAAAAAATTTTCAGGCAAAACATTGCACGTCAAATCGAACAACGCACAAACGACGCCCTCGCTTTTATATTTTGTGTAAGAAAGTCCATTTATTTCTTACGACTTCCATTAGAAAACATTTTTCGATCGAAAAATTAATTTTTTCAGCCACAGTATTAGTTCGGCCGAAAATCCTGTTTGGACAATGGTAAAAACTCTTAATTCTCTCCATCTTACTTCAATTTTGGAGGTAGCGGACTCTTGCAAATACAAAGAATTTAGTTTTGGAACTGATACCAACATAATATTTTTAGGTGACATTACTATGACGAGCCAAATGAAAATCCATATTTGTAAAATTACATAGTGGAAAATTATGGAAATTTTGTATTAATAAGCTTTAGACTCACATCTCTAAAAGGGTATTTTTAGATTTTACTTTTAAGTAAAAAATTAAGAAAATTACATGACTGATAAGTAAAAAATGTTTAAAATCAGTAACTTTTTCAGATTGGTCAACTTCAGTACCGTAAAATTTATAATATTCATCTATTAGATTCAAAACTATGGTCATAAAAAAATAGAGTCTATGTAGATTGTTATGCATATTTCGTTTGTAAAAACAAAAGTTTAATAGTGGATAAATTGTTGGGTAAAAACATAACGCATTATCATTCCCTTCATTTTCAAGGAACATACTATCAAACAATTGCTAAGTTGACATATCAGATCTCAATAAGAAAAATTTGAAAATAGCTCAAAAAGCTAAAATATTCTGACAAGTTTTGTTTTACCTGTAAAATGAAATTCTAAAATAAATAGGGAAATACTTTTCTACCCAAGTTGAAGAATTTAGAAAATATGTTTTTCAAAAACAAGGAAAGTAGACACCCACATTCATGATTTATGTATTAGATTTTCCCATTCCATCATGGCCTTTTTAACATGACCCAATGGAAAAAATTGTTTTCAATGCAGATGTAAATTCAGATCATGAAAAAAGGAGTTTACCATTATGTTTGTTGCCTTTATGAAAGTTTTCCCTCCCACCATACAAGGGTTGTGCCTTCCAACAAAAGAGAAGACAACCAGATTCTTCTTCCTCTTTGATTTGTTGTACACGGCAATAAACTTATATCTATCTAATCCAATTATTTAACTTATCTTCATTGGCTTCTCCATTAAACATGAGCAAATTAAATTTGACATCTAATTTCAATAATGGCTTTTTCAAAGCATTCTGATGAAAATTAGAATGATGAGAATGAGAAGAAAAGGAAGTTCAAGCTTGAACTTGAAGATGGAGATGGAGGCTCAAGAAGGTCTCCTCCAATTCCTTGGTCTTCTGCAGCATCATCCTCTAATTTAGCTTTCTTCTTCTTTTCCTTCTTTGCCACTCTCTTCTCGTAATCTGCAAACAATTTTTCTACCATGTCTGACATTCAATAGAAAGCCTTTTGAAAATTCTTCTCATACTCTGTACGAAGTTCTTCATTTCCCATTTTCCTTCCTGGAGTTGCACATCCAATCTCTAGGTTGAAAGTCTCAAGTTTTCCTTCACCCGCTTTGAGCTTGGCCCTAGTAAGCATTCACACTCGCAATTCAAGTCAAAGTACACCGCTCTGATACCAACATGACTCGAAATCTTTTATTCGATGACCATTACATGAATTGCATTAAAGAGCATAAATAAACCTTATGTGCATCATAAACGAATAAAACAAAAATATGGAGAAAATATGAGCAATGAGACAAGAACACAAAGTCTGATAACGAAGTTCATCCCAAGAATGGACTACGTCTACGAGCCCACTTCGAAGTGGAGAGGCCTTTATATTATCTCAGTAAAAAATAGTATAAATACATGGCTATACCTCAAAAACTGGGAATGGCCTTCTGATATGTTGTTTGAATGCAAAATCTACTACACCAGTGGATTCGTGGCGAAAAATCATGAAGAAATGATTATAAAATCATTAACTTATGGCATTACTCATCCTAGGCCCCCTGGGCTCTTTGCCTCGTAAAGCGTTCCACTGCAATATGCAATAATGCATGTACCTGCATAGAAAATAGTGTTATGTACGACCGAGCACGAACCCCTTGGCTCGGCGATAGACTGAGTTTAAATAAAATTGCTTGGCGGAATTTACCAAGCTCGTGGCTTGGTTCGTTGGTAACAAAGTTCTAATGTTAGGGAGGAGGTCCCAGGGTCAAACCCGCAGGCCTCCCCCTTTTGGCTCTTGTTATAACCGATACACATAAATAAAGTGTGTTTGTAACTTTATTTTAAATATAGTGTAACCAATATTGAAAAAAACCGACCATATATATATCCTATAGCCTAACATCTAACCCCCGCCATATTTGGTACGCTTGGCGCCAAGTTTGACGATGTGACCCATGTGCGGATCTGCTGGATGTGATGTCATTGGTACAGTTGTCGAGATATGGGTCGTCGGTTGGTCGGCCCGGCCTTTTATATTTTTTTTATTTGCTCAACCTAGAGCCCTCATTAGACGTTTCAAGGGAGCCACGTGGCACCCGGTGATTGGGCCACGTGGCATCCTGCTATTCGTCGAATCTTTGCAGTCAGTGTTGATGTAACTACGACTTGTCACCCTGTCAGGAGGCCATGTGGTGGCCCTTGAGTGGTGCCACATGTCATCCGTCAATTGGCTCACGTGGCCACCGAAAGCACCAAATCAGTATGCCATGTGTCAGCCCCTGGGTGGTGCCATGTCAGCCTGCTGAAGTCACCCCTCTGTAGTTCACTGCTGACATCACATGTACGGATGTTGATGTCAGTAGTTTGACTTTGACTAGGTTGACCGCAACTTTGACTGGCCATATCTTTGTCATGCGGACTCTGTTTGAGATGTCGTTTGCGTCGTTGGAAAGGTCGCGACGAGCTCTTCGACTTGGTGTCATTTTTGTTGAGATTAGAGGACTTTGAATTTTTTTCCTTTTTAGTTCCTCCTAGATCAACTTTGCTAGAAACCCCACTCAGATAGTTGTAATAAAGGTGCAAAGTTAGAAAAGCATGCATACAAATATATAACCAAAAAAATCTAAACTATATTTTTGCACACATCACAACTCATGTGCTCAAGACATATAAAATATAAGAAGGAACAAAAAAACTGCAAGAGTGATATAGATTGCATTTGATTAGTCTATAAGCAAGCATGTCCTTGCATCCCATGTGAACAACATACATTCCGCTTGAAATAGTTCACAGCAAAACAGCAACACATGCAAGTTTTGTTGATGTTTTGGTAGTTGCAAGAGGATCTTTCCCTCCTAGATGACCTTTCTTAGATGCAGAGAAGATTCCGGAAGCAAAAGATCCATTGGACAGATATTGAAATACGCCAGAAGAGAAGTCGGCCCAGAAGAATAAAGTAATAATGAAAAGACACATGTCCAGAGAAGAATTCGCCTATTCTAGTGGCCATGAAGACTATAAGTAGAGTATGTCTTGGCTCAAATGTTCACTCACACACACTCTCCCAGCTACACAGAAGCAAGGTGCAAGTTTGGAGGAGGTGACGTAGTAGCTGCAAATGCACAGTTTATTCTTGTTCAATCTTTTGGTATCTCTCTCTTGTGTGTTACTCCTTGAGGAGGTGTGCTACCTTTGTATGGTGTTGCTACTGCAGTTGGGGTGGTATTTCTAGTTGAGATAGAACTTGTGCTAGGGTTTATCTTATTGGACTTGCTTTGTGAACAGAATCTATCTAAGAAGGGTTGTTGGGTTTTTCCCCCATTTGGGGTTTTCCCAAGGTAAATCTCTTGTGTACTTTGTCTACTATTTATTCCGTTGCTATGGTATAATTGTTAATGTTAACTAAGTTAAAGAACATTACTGCTCTATAAGTAAAGGAAAATCTAACGGGTTATGGGCCCACTCCACGCGACCGCAACACAGTAACCCTGTCAAGCTTGTTGAGCACTAATCCCAAAGGTGTTGAGACTATTCTTTACACAGAGCAATGCACCCTACCCTAGCGCACCCCCTGCAACATTTAGTTTGCAGATTGAAGAGCTTTGAAATTTTTGGAAATTTCTCAAGCTAGGGTTTCTATCAACAGAATGTCTACCGGCGTGAGAGTAGAAGACAGATTGGATGGAGCAGATAACTTCAGGTCCTGGAAGCACGAAGTTTTCCTCATTCTAGAAGAGAATGATCTACTAGATCACGTAATGAAAGATTTTCCAAAATCTGAAGATGAAGAAGCAAAAGCGAAGTTCAAGAAGAATGAGGTCAAGGCCTAGAGGATCTTGACAGATTCAATCAAGGATCACCTGATACCCAATGTATTAGAATTGAAAACACCAAAAGAGATGTTTAATGCCCTAACCAGACTTTATGAAAGTAAGAATACCAGTCAAAAGCTTACTTTGAGGCATCAACTCATGAACATGACAATGAACAAGTCAGAAATAGTGGTCAACTATTTTATGAAGATCTCGCAGATCAAGGATCAGTTAGTAGCTATTGGAGATCCAGTAGAAGACATTGAACTTGTGACCACCACACTCAATGGGTTCCCTCCCTCATGGGACACATTTGTCCAAGGAATTTGCGCAAGAAGGAGATGGCCCAAGTTTGACAAGTTATGGTCAGATTGCACTCAAGAGGAATCCAGGTTGATATCCAAGACATAAAAGACTAATGAAGATGAAAATCAAGCACTTGCTTCCCAAGTGAAGAAGAGAAAGAAAAGGGAAGAAGGAAGCTCGAAGAAGTCTAAGAGACCTCGTTACAAGAAGGATGCGTCAAAGATTAGATGCTACAGTTGCCAGAAGTTGGGACATTATGTCTTTCAATGTCCAGATAGAAATCAAAAGGAAAAGAAGAAACACCATGCACATGCAGTGGATGCAAAAGAGCACTCGGGCATCAAAGGATGAAGAATTTTTCTTTTAGATAATGGTGTTTCCATGCATATGAACGTTAGAAGGAAACTCAAGCAGGACAACAACACTAGACTCCAGGTTTGCATATCAGGTTTGATATTTTTATATTGTTGTTGCTTAAGTATTGTACCTAGGATAGCAGTCTTTACAAGCTTTATTATTTGCTATTGCTATCAAATGTTTAGGTACACTTGAACATTGTCGATACGATTACCATTAAAATGCTCATTGTTCATTATTAATGATATACTTGTCTGCAAGATGAAATTGATCTCCTCTAGGAGATGTTCTTGATTACTGACCATTCCATGGAGGTTACCATGGAAATGTTGTTCTTGCCTCTTGTTCTGGGCAGGTCACGGGTGATTGCTTTGAGAAGGAGCTAAGATGACGATTGTAGCAGGCAACGATTTAGACAGTCTCTAGCCGAGACATAGAACTGTGTACACGAACGTACACACCCATGTGAAGAAGAAGAAAAATAAGAGTATCTCTTATGGAGATTGACTGTGAGGAGCAGAAGGCTCCAAAGATGATCGTACAATAATTTGACCACTCTTCAGATCATCAGGAAGAGTCAGTGGTGCCAGAAGGGCCTACCTATAAACAATGTAGTAAAACCAGCATGTTCTCGTGATACCTTGCATAATGCAAAGGAGATACATATACATGGCATTGATAATCCATACTTTGAAGAGAAGCAGATGACTCCACCAGTGGTGAGGCAGGTGGCCCCACCAAGTACCA
>SNQJ01S0106056.1:5789-15910 GCA_010110895.2 Picea sitchensis | reverse complement strand
TATATATGAGAAACTTTGCAAATTTGTGTATAATGGTTTGGAATCTGGATTCTGGAATTGGATTCACATGGATGCACATGAATATATATGAGAAACTTTGCAAATTTGTGTATAATGGTTTGGATTCACATGGATGCACATGAATATGTATTTATTTTTCGAAAAATTGAATATTTTATGTATTTTTAGTGACCGATTTTTTGATCTGGTTTTTTTCCGGTTCCGGTTCGGTTCCGGTTTTTGGGGTCGACCGGTTCGGTTCTTGTAACATTGCCCGACACCAAGCATCACTGTTGTGTCTAGAGTAGCTCCCATACCCGGCCATAATAGAATGCCACTCCAAATCTATCAACCTCCAGAGATGACACTGAGAGTAAGTTAACCATCATCTATGTAACATACAATACTCCGGCAACCTCCAGAAATCCTCCTGACTCTAACTGGAATCTAACACTTCCAACCCCCTTCACTGCAAGTTGTCGGCCGGTACCAACACCCACACAACAGTCTGAGTCTGTTTCTGAAAGACTCAAGAACACTAACCTCGTCCTTGTCATATGCCGAGAAGCTCCACTGTCTACGAACCACACTACAATGTCCTCGAACACTAGACAACCACTGCCCAGGGGACCAGTTATGAGAGAAAACTCCCTCTCATGTCTCTCAACAAACTCTGCAATCTCTGTTGATGCTGACACCTCTGGTTCCGGCTTCTTCTCCTTCTTGTAAGGACACTAACTAGCGTAGTGGCCAATTTTGTGACATGCAAAGCATCTCACCTTGCTCATGTCCTTCTTCTTCTCATTGCTCTTTCCCACAAGAGCAACGTTCTCGGCATTTTTGTCCACCTGACAAAGAACCTTTTCTGCCTTCTTCAAGCAAATACAACAGCAAATCACTTGCTGTACCAAGTGCCAAATACTACCCATTGAACTTCAGAGTACAAGCTCTAATACCATGTAGATTTTTAATGACTAAAATCAACAAACTGAAATTCTGTCAAACACTTAGCAACCTAGAGATAACAGTCTTCATAAACTTCATAAATGCAAAAGCCCACATTCAGAAATTTCCATAAGCAGAAATACACATTGCTAAGCAAAAATATGCAACGGAAAAACACAGTGGACAGCAACCCAATAACACTCAGAAATTTAGGCAAATGCCAGGGAAAACCTCAATGTGGGGAAACCCAACGAGAGAGAGAGAGAGAGAGATCTTATTATTATGCTTTAGAAAAGTACAAAACAGCAGCAAACCCACATTTCCAGCCAAGGAAAATACCTCACAGCACCAAATCTGTCCCACAGAAATCTGCCTCGTTTTCTGTGCCAAAATCGTACTATTGTACGGCCTCCTCCGTACCTCGTTTTCCGTGCCCACAGTCTAATGTACAAACTGTTCCGTACGGCCCAGAAATAGAGAACAGAAAACAGAAATCTGCCTCGAAATTCATGCCCGAAATGCCTCAATTTCTGTGCCAAGTCTGTACAGACTATACAGATCCGTACCGTACAGCCTCCCACAGCAGAAAAATATTTCGGCCAAAAACTCACAGAAAATTTTTCTCGCGAATCATGCCATATTTCCTTGGAAAACTTGCCCTCTTTGTGGCTCACTTTCCTCTCTCAAGCATGCTCAGAAAATCTCTCTAACTCTCCTCCCGATGTGCTCTCAACATCCTCCCGATGTCTTCACAACATATTTTGCACACTACCCAATGCATTCTTTTATAATCTGAAAATGACATTTCCACCCCCCCAAAGTGTCTTTTCACCTTCCCAACCCTAGATCCAAAGGCCAAGATTAGATCTTGCCATTTTCAAGATCAAGGGTCATGATCCATTCCCTCCAAAATGAATCACTTGAAATATTAAAATGATTTCACTTTATTACATAAGTGCTTTATGAAAATAAAGTCACTTTAAAAATAGAAGGTACACTTTATTAAAAAGTCACTTTACTAAAAGAACCACTTAAAACAACTTTATAAAACCTATTACAAAGTTAAGTGCCTGGTAGTGTAAATATTAAGGTAACAACCGCATACAAGACAAAACATGCGGAGTACCTCCCAAGCTAAAAAATCTAACATATGGAACCTTTGGTAGTTCAGATCTGAGTTTGTATTTGCTTATGGAGCCACTGGTTTTTCAGATCTGAGTGTGTTTGCTTAATAGAGGGTTTGACACTTGTATTCCAGATCTGAGGTTTCTCTAGTGATTGATTTCCCTGTTATGCTATCACTATTCATTTGGTTTCCTATTGGGGTTATTTGCTATTATGATTTTGGATTATTGTTGTTTCCATTGGGGTTTTATTATCCATGGCAAAACTGTCCCACAGTTCTTTTAACAGAGATCAAACCCAAGAGGTTTGATCTATGAACCTAAACTTTATCTAAGCATACTTGCAAAGGTATACATCTTCACATGTGACAGGTACACCTCTCATTGATTCTGGAGGTAAGCGATAGTTTATTTTGTACTCAGAAATATTGTTTGTTTCAGACCTGTTTATCTTTTATGTTGATCTAGTGGATAGAAAAATTTTAAAAGTTCATTGTTTTCTATTTTCCCTATTTCTAATAGGTTGGCCCTATTGTGCCAATAGACACATCATTTGATGTGATAAGTTTTGTATAAATAAGAGTGGATCCCCATTGTGGATCACACTCACTTGTCATCTCATAATTTCAGAAGTTGTGGTCTGAAATTATGAGGACTGCAATTCACACTTCTCTAGGAGCTAGCTTTTTCAGTCATAGCAGCACCATTTTGTGTGCTAGGTTTGGTGGTGGATGGTGGATCTTCTCTTGAGAATATAGCAAAGGATTGTTGGGTTTTTCCATTGGTTGAGAAGGGTTTTCCCAGGATATTTCTGGTGTCTTTTGTGCATGGTTATTCTTCTTGTGATCTTGGTTTACTGCAGCTTGTGTATTGTTGCTGCAGTAGTTATGGTTCAGCGAATGATAAAATGAAATAAACTATATGTGCATGAGTTAACCATCAAAACTTAACATGGTATCAGAGCAGACCTGAAAATGATTATGTGCACAGTAAGTGAAGACACATCTATTGATGTCATACCCCTGTTGTTGTAAGGAGAGGCCGAACCCTCACTTAAAATTCTGTGGTGAAGCTTTTAAGGCTGGCCACAGGCCTCTAGAACTGTCGCAGCCAGAAGAAGCCCTAAAACCACAGAGTTTGAGTATTGTTTTAAGCGAAGGTTAACAGTTGTTCTGTGGCAGCGAATCTCTAAGACAGTGAGGCTCAGATCCGAGTGGATTAAGAAGCAAACAAGGGCAGACCACAGGCTGATCTGAGGGAGATTACAAGGCCGAGTTCCAAGCAGCCCAAAGCAAGCATCTACAGCAAATTTCTGAAGTCTACCAAGCAAGGTTAAGGACGCAAGTCTTAAGGCCTGTATGCAGTCCACCTTTGATACAAGTCTGCGGTATATCTTAAGGAATTTCTTAATGCATGTCTGAGGTCTGTCCGAAGTTAATTTTCAGAACTTTTTCAAGACTGTTTGGTGAATTTCTGAACTGTTTTTGAGGTCTGTCCTAAAGCATATTGAGGCCTGTTTTGAAGTCAACACTGAAGCAAATTCTAGGCCTGCTCCAAGGTAAAATAAGGGCAAATCTGAGGTTGTGTTAAAGAGCAGATCTGAGAGTGAACTTCATCAGATATGGGCAGCAAATATCTGAGGTTTGTCCAGGCCTATTGAAGGCGAATTTCTCAAAAGGGTACAGTTCCAGATCAAATTTCATATCAATTCTGTGTGCAGATCTGAAGAGGATAAGGCTGAGTTTCAGGCCTGTATTAAGTACTAATTGATGATTAGTTTTGGAGTAAGGTCACAGCCTGCTCTGAGGCAAGCTTGAGGCGAATTCTGAGATCTTGCTACTAGAAGTATTCTAGCAAACTTCTAATTCTGAGTTTGAAGAAGTTTTGAAGTAAATTTCTGAACTTGTTCCAAGATTGATCCTTGAGGTGACTTTTGAGCGTGGGCTATATGGAAGCTCTAGTGGACATCAAAGAGACTGGACTTGCAGCCCTTGTCACTAGGAGACTAGACTTGCAGCTAGTGATGTGAAAGGGTTCAAGCCCTTGTCACTATGAGACTAGGCTTGCATCTAGTGATGTGCAAGGGAAGCAACATTAGCCACCTCAAAAGAAGTCAAGGAATGCAAACAAGAACGACGAGGAGTTCTTCTCTATCTTAGTCTTGTTGGGAAGACCAAAAACAAGATTGAGCATGATTGCAGACTAAGGTAATGTTTCATACTACTTTCCTTAATTGAATTCATCATTACTTTGTAGTAGTTTGCTTTTAATAATGAAGGGCATTATCCCTGGTGTGGGAACCCTCATGATTTGGACCATTATCCCTGGTATGGGAGTCCAATTTTTGGTTGGTTGTTATCCTAGTACAGGTGTCCATTTTGGTTGTTATCCCTTCGGGAAGCCATCTTGGTTATTATCCTAGTACAGGAGGCCATGTTGGTTGTTATCCCTACAAGAGGCCAGTTTTTTTATTTCATTATTGAAGGGCTATTATCCCTGGTACGGAAGCCCATTTGTGTTGGTTGGTTATTATCCTAGTACATGAGGCCATTTTGATTGTTATCCCTACAGGAGATCATCTTGGTTATTATCCTAGTACGGGAGGCCAGCATAATACTATAGAGACAGTAGAGGACCTGAGAAGACATGGGATGTCTCCAGGTTAGCAACACAAGAAAAGGAAGATGTTCATCCTTCCGACTTCAGAGGGAGTCACTTGACTCAAAGGGAGTCAAACTATTTGAGAAGAAGGAAGAGACAATACTTTTTCCCACTTCAGCAGCTCAGAGGGAGACAAATATCGATCCAGTTGATCCTGTAGCTCCAGCTGATGATTCTCAGAGACATTGGAAGTAGGTCGGGAGAAGCCTACATAAGCTCGACGAACTCTACTAGAGGCAGAGGGACATGCAACTCCTCGTGGTACATTCCGAGAGAGCAAGAGACCACGGAGATTTTCAAGCTATGTTTCAACCATGAGCCACATCATTGATATTGAACCTTCTTGTCATGGAGAAAGTAGCAGACCAGTAGGTTTGGAAAGATGCCATGACCGAAGAGTATCAGTCCATCATGAAGAATGATGTGTGGGATATTGTTCCGAGACCGGAAGGGAAGTCTATGGTGACTTCCAAGTGGATCTATAAAATCAAACATGCAGTTGATGTAAGTGTCAAGAAATACAAAGAAAGATTTGTGGCCAAAGGATTCTCTTAGGCGGAGGGAATAGATTATGAGGAGACATTTGCTCCTGTTGCCCAAATACACTTCCATCTGTAAGGTTATTGATTTTGCAGTATCCATGGGTTGGAGACTACATCGGATGGATGTAAAGACAGCCTTTCTCAATGGTGAGATTGAGCAAGAAGTCTACATCGAGCAACCAGATGGATTCGTGACACATGAGAAGGAGTCTCATGTATACAGGTTGAAGAAAGCCTTGTATGGACTAAAGCAAGCACCTTGAGCATGATTGTTGGATACTTGATGAGTTTGGGCTTCAGCGAGAGTGTTGTTGATCCCAACCTATACTATCACATTGTTGGTGACGAGTGCCTGATTTTGGTCCTATATGTGATAACTTATTCCTCACTGATTCAGAAAGCCTTATTGTTCAATACAAGCGTGCATTGGCTTCTGAATTTGAGATGAAGGATCGTAGTATGATGCACTATTTCTTGGACTAGAAGTATGGCAGAGGACCGATGAGATTTTCCTGAGTCGAGGAAAATATACAGTGGAGATATTTGGGATGATGGACTGCAAATCCATGCCTACAACGATGGTGATGGATCTGAAGAAAATGAATGAGGCTTCTACTGATTCAGGCGAGATTGATCCACATCCTTACCGACAGCTGATTGGATCATTGATGTATCTGGTTAACACCAGACCTAATATATGCTATGCAGTGAATGTACTCGGCCAGTTCATGAGTCAGCCGAGGCAGACACACAGGATAGCAGTGAAGCATGTGTTGAGATATCTACGAGGCACAGTTGGTTATGGCCTGAGATATGCCTTCGATGTAGACATGTTGATTGCAGGGATATTCCGATGCAGACTGGCCAGGGAGTGCAGTGGACCGGAAGAGCACATCCAGTTGTTGTTTTACTTTGGGATCTACCATGGTTTCCTAGTGCAACATGAAACAAGAGCTTTGTGGCTTTGAGTACCACAGAAGCGGAGTACATAGTGTTATGTGTGGCAACCCACGGAGCAGTGTGGCTTCGCAAGCTCCTTGCAGACTTATTTCAACATGAGATGGATTTCATCGTTATCCATTTCGATAACCAGAGTTGTGTGAAACTCTCCGAGAATCCTGTGTTTAACGATAAATCGAAACACATTGAGATATGGTGCAGAGGAAAGCAGTACATGTGCAGTACCCTTCTACACACGAGCAGGTTGCAGATGTCTTCACCAAACCGCTTGCCAGGACGAAGTTGGAGTACTTTCGTGAGAGACTTGGCCTGGTGGAGAATACCTCCTTAGCTGAGAGGGAGTGTCGATGATTGCAGCGTCGTGTGACATTCTCCAAGTCGTTCTCCTCTAGACTGAGTCGATCTGTGAGAGGGCCCATGTGATGGGTGTGTCGTTCTCCCCTGGACTGAGTTGAGACGATGTGTGCCCATGTGTTGGGTGTGCCCATGTGATGGGTGTGCGTTAAACTCTGGACTGAGTTGTTATGACGTGTGGACTGAGTTGAGTTAGCTTGAGATGGTCTCATGCCTTGTACTCCTATGGACTTAGTTGAATCGGCTTGAGATGGCTCTCCAGATGGTACTCATGTGGACTCAGTTGAGTGATCTGTTGAGAGTGACGTCCCTGTGGATGAGACCAGATGGACGTGTCCCTAGTGGCTAAGCACTAGAGGATGTGAGAGATCCCTTGCTATATTGTCTAAGAGTAAGATTTACCCGTAACCCTAATATATGATGTAAAGGGTACAAGTCGGCCCCACCATGTGAAAGTTAATTAATATTGTATAATTATTAATTATATTATTAAGTTGTACAGATCAGCCCTATTGTGCCAATAGACACATCATTTGATGTGATAAGTTCTGTATAAATAAGAGTGGATCCCCATTGTGGATCACACTCACTTGTCATCTCATAATTTCAAAAGTTGTGGTCTAAAATTATGAGGACTGCAATTCACACTTCTCTAGGAGCTAGCTTTCTCGGTCATAGAAGCACGCTTTTGTGTGCTAGGTTTGGTGGTGGATGGTGGATTTTCTCTTGAGAATATAGCAAAGGATTGTTGGGTTTTTCCCTTGGTTGAGAAGGGTTTTCCCAGGATATTTCTGGTGTCTTTTGTGCATGGTTATTCTTCTTGTGATCTTGGTTTACTACAGCGTGTGTATTGTTGTTGCAGTAGTTATGGTTCAGCTAATGATAAAATGAAATAAACTACATGTGCATGAGCTTAGCATTAAAATTCAACAACATCTTCAATATTGTTATTCTATCTATGTTAAGCTAGCCATATGAAATATTCAATTGCACCACATAGATGTGAAATGCCTATGGACACCTTTGCAAAAGATCTTATTTACTATTTGCATTAAGATGTTCAACTGTGAACTCACATTCTATGCTATAGTTGTCTGGCTTATCTGGCATGTAATAGAAGTGTACATTTTCATGTCAATTCTATTTGTTGGGTTTAGCAGAGAAGTTAGGATTCTATATATGAGCATACTATAAAAGATAACATATTACCACCATGCTATCTTAGTGCGATGGCTTGCATAAGTTGATCATATCTATGCAACACTACTAGTATTAGTATCATAATGCTTGTTTAATTTATCATGCACTGGATTTACATATCCATGACCTTGGATGAGTTCTAGGAGGTTAATGTTTCAATACACAAGCACTASTTTCTCTMTAAGTTGCAGACGATCTAGGATGTACAATTTGTATTAAGAAAAAAAGCTTGAACCAAAAGAGTCCTTTAATTGTAGTTAGTATTTTGTACAGACTGCTATTGAAATAAAGGGCGGCAAAAAAGAGATGCAAATAACATATGAGAACTCTATTCTCTACTTGATTTATCTTTTCTCCATGTTTAGTTAAAGCAGATTTTGTTTCCATAAAATTTTATTTTCATGAATTCTACATGTCAACATATTACGAGGAAAATCTCTCTATGGCAAGGGGTAAACCACAACAGACGGAATGACACGCAGAAATCAACTATAATCCCAGGTATGTTATGTAAATGAAATGCTAACAAGACAAGACCAAGAGCCTACCTCGTATGGACGTTCGATGAAGACCATCGTTGAGCATGCAACCCAAAGCTTTATACCTACAACTTGTCCTCAACAACCAAGATACGCAAGCATCTGGTGATAATATATAATGTTAGCATATAGATTAGAATAATCCATTAACATACATGACAAATACGCCCATGGAATAATAATTCAAATATTTGCAAGATATCAATTGGATGAGAAAAAAGTATTTCTATCAAAATAATCAGTAGAAGTACATAAGTGACAAATTTTTGTAACGGCACATATCGAAACCGAGAAACTAAGTCCCTCCAGTTGGGCCTCCACCACTTCAATCCTCCACCAAAGGCAAGCTCATATAAAGGGGTCAATGAGGTTCTCCATCACAAAGAAGGAAGAGCTTGGGGGTTGAACAAAGAGTACAGAGTTTCAAAGACAAAGGGATGTGGACTCAATATGAAGTGAAATTTCTCCAGAGTGTCTTTGCTCTCAAAGTTGAATTGTTGAGTCCCCTCAAGGCTTGAATATAGCTCAACTTATAGCCTTCAAATGGAACTAAATGACTGAGTCGGAGCATTTCCAGTATATGAAAGGTCAAGGATCATGGATCTCGTGACATGGCATGGAAACCCGACATAATTTTTAATTTTGAGCACTAAACCCGATGTATGTTGGATGTAGTGGAGCAACCTGCGTATACACATGTTGTATCACTGATAGGGCGCATATATGTGGAAAAATATGTTTTTTTTGCTCTGGAATGCGCAAAATGGGAACTTCAAGTCTGCATAGGGAAATGGAAAAGCCATCCAAGCAAGTTGCATGGAGTAAGGCAAAATTTGTTGTAACACAACATCACAAAACTTGTAAGCAACACAAAGTGTTCTAAGGCCCATTGTTGCAAACTTTTCTACATAGCTCGAGGTGTCAAGTGTAGTTGTACTACCATTGTTTTCCAATATTTGTAGAATGGCAAACATCAATACCCTATTTTTGTAAGTTTCTATTAGTCTCAAAAAAACAAACATCAAAATAAACTCGTGATTGAACCTCAAAACTTAATAAAAGGATTAATCGTACCAAAATGAAACTTTAAAGTACAAGATGTTAAGACATATTTCAGAAGGAACAACAATACAAACAATACATTGCTATACAATAACAGAGATTTTGCAAAAAATAGTTCAAGGAGAAAACTAGAAATTTGAAAGTCTTTCTTCACAATCACTGCCAACAATCATTACAACGTACTAGTAAGATCTGTTGAAATTAGTGAAGTTGCAAAAGCCATTCTCCTGGAGGATGGCATAAGACCCTAGTTGTGGACTAGGGCCCCCAGCACACTCCTGGGGTTTCTTGGTATGAGACCAAGCAGTGAGTGCCATGGAAAAAGACCCTTGTGAGGGCCCCTAGTAGATGACTGGGGTTCTTGGTCTAGGACCAAGCAGTAAAGACCCTAGATATATTCTAGGGCCCCTGGATGTGTTCCAAGGAATCCTTGCCCAGTGCTTGGATTGATCCTTGGATGTGTTCCGTGGTAGTTGATATAAGTCCCTAGATGTGTCTAGGGCCCCTGCATGTGTTCCAGGGAACCTATGCTTAATGCATGGGTTGATCCTTGGTCTTGTACCTTGGTGGATAAGACCCTAGATGTGTTTTGGGCCCCCCAGATGTGTTATGGGGAAACCTGGTCTTTGACCAGGTAGATCTTGGTGTAATACCAAGATGTGTTGATGTGTGATCCTCTTCCTCTCTCCCGGGATGGTCCACGGGACCTAGGAGAGTCTATGAAGATGGGCATG
>SNQJ01S0106055.1:14861-42486 GCA_010110895.2 Picea sitchensis | reverse complement strand
ACCCACTCTCTTTGTCTCTCTCTCCCTCCCTCTCACACACTCAAACACTCCCTATCCATCCTCCCTTTATTTATTTATCTCTCCCTTATCACACTCACACATTCTCTCTCTACCCCCCTCCTCCCTCTCTCTCTCCCCATCCTTCTAACCATCTCTCCTCTCTTTGTCTCCTACATATACCAACTCTTTCTCTCTCTCCTTTTTGTTAGTCTCACTCTCATTCTCTCTCTCTTCCCCTCTTTATCTCTCCCTCCCTACCTCTTTCTCTTTTCCCCTATTTATACATCCCTCTCTCTCTATTCATCTCACTCTAGACCCCTCTTTTACTCTTGTTTTCTCTCATCATTCTCCCCTTTTCTCCCTCCTCCCTCTCTCTACCCCCTCAATCTCTCTCTCTCCATCTCACTCTCGAACTATCTTTTTCTCTACCCCTCTTATATCTTTGAATATTGCATCTAACACTCCCTCTCTCTCCCACTATGTCCCCCTCCCTTTCTCTCCCCCACTCTCCCCCCTTCCTCCATTTTCCTCTATCTACCCCCATTCCCTCTCTCCCTTGTTCTTCTCTCTATCTCTCTTTGTCTCCCTCTCCCTCTCCCTCACTCTCACACACTCGCCTTGTCTTCCTCTCTCCCCCCTCAAAATATCTTTCTTCCTCTCTATTCACCCCCCTCTTTTTCTTCCTCTCCCCCCATCACATTCTCTTTCTTCCTCTCTATCAACCCCCCTCTTTTTCTTCCTCTCTCCCCTCACACATTGTCTTTATTCTTCTCTCTCCAACCTCCCTATATTTATTCCTCTCTCTGATTCTAACATTATCATACACTCTCTCTACTACCCTTCTATGTATTCCTCTCTCTCCCTCTCAGACTCTCACACACTATAGAAAGTTTGGTACATCGCAAGGAAATAAATGGCCTTGACCTAGACATGTCAATACTTATCCATATACCTAGACAAAGAAATACCTATACATGGAAATACCTAGACCTATATGATGACCATGACATAGACCTAGATATATACCTATACCATGACCTAGACCATGACATAGAGATGGAGATATACTTATATCATGACCTATACCTATACCATGACGATGATCTAGAGCTTTACCTAGACCATGACCTAGAGCCCACTAGCTCCATCTAAGCCTAGGAATAACAAATACTTGACTCTTAACCCCCTCTGCACTATATCCCTAAGTGAACTATGCATACACCTCTTGTTAAAGGCCCCTAAACCCTTGGACCCACATCACCCACATCTTGGTTCTTTAACCATTTCTCTACGCTTCAAAACAATTTCAATCATAAGCCCTTAGTTCCTAGTTGTCCCAAAACCCATGTACATATTTATTCATAAATATGTTTGGTATATATTAAATGATATATTTGTTTCATTAAGAGTGTGCACGTGCTCTTGATACTTGAAATCATTGTGATTGTGCACTCATCCATGATGAGAAAGAATGCTTGCACATTACTAGAACACACACACACTTTAGTGCGCACATAATTTTGTAATCCACACATGTTCCTACTAGACATTTTTATGTTCCAAGAAAACCCCTCTACCTTATCTATCACAAGACTAACATATGCATGCAAAATCAGAAAGAACAAACAATTTTTTTGTTTATTTTTGTCTTGTTTTTTAATTCATAGACAATTGTTTTCTATTGCAAGACAATTGTGGGAATAATTGGAAGGAAAATGTGTCCAAGTGGAATTGGAATTTTAGGTCGTGTATTATTGCATCTTCTTGGAATTGGAAGACAATTTTTTCCAATTGGAATTGTTAGTTATGTCTTAATTTGTAATACCAAGACAATTTTTTGCAATTTGAATTGTTAGTTGTCTTCTTGTGTAATAGCAAGACAAATTTATGCAATTGGAGTTGTTAGTTCTATAATACAAAGAAAAATTTATCCAATTGGAATGAGAATTTTTATTTGTGTATTATTGTGTAATACCGAGACAAATTTGTCCAATTGGAATTGGAATTTGAATTGTTAGTTGTGTCTTCTTTTGTCATACGAAGAGAAATCTGTCCACTTGGAATTGGAACTGTTAGTTGTGACTTCTTGTGTAATACCAAGACAAATTTGTGGTGTGGTTCTTAGAAGCCAATTTGTATCTTTAAACATGGGGAACCAACAAATTCAAGAAATAAAGTCCTTGAGGAAAGAGAAACACATCGAAAAGTTAGAAGAAGAAAGAGAAAATGAAAAGTTATGTATTTTAAAGAATATGATTTCAGAAGAGGGAAATCCAATTTCTATTTGAATATATGTCATTGGTGTGTCTCCTCCATCACCACAAGAAAAGAGAAAGATTTCAGTAAATACCAATCCATGCAGTATCTCATCAAGAAAAATTGTTGTGGATGACCATATGATGGAGGATTTTCTGGGAGATGATTATACAATGGATGAAATTAGAGAGGCAACTAGTGCACAACATTGTGGTGAAGAAATTCCCATGGTGGAACCTCTTGTTGGATAGTTAGACATTCCAGAAACTAGTCAATACCATTTCCACTCTCCTACCATATTTAATCTACAAGTGATTGAAGGGGAAAGAACTGAATTCATGTTTTTCATAACACCCTTTTGTAGGAATGTTCAATTATATTGTCATCTTCATCATCTAGAGACTTTATTCACAACATCTTGTGTATAAGGCTAGAGGGTTCTACATTTTATCAAAAATATTGCTTAGATGGGACATGCCCAGGTGTGGTGGAATAGAATTACTGAGCAAGAGCATCCATGTAAGAAATGAATATGAATTGGAGAGGAAGGAGGTTTCCTTTCCAATATTCAAATATCTCGCATACGATATTGATGGAGGGAAAGAAAGAAAAAATATACAATTGGTGACTTCCCATGTACGAGTATGTTACTTCATGAAAGACTTCATTGAAAATGCATGATAATATTTTTATCATGTCCATGTGGCTTGATGGTAGGACAAGCATTTTATAATTTGAAGAGATACATTTCCTATTGGTATTCTCTTATCAATGGTTGATATTTTTGAGAACTACACCCTTCAACCACAAAATAAAATTAAAACCCAATATTATCACTTAGATCAGGTCAGCATAATTATCCATATCACATACAAGCATCGGTCAGATCACAACGAAGAAAACAACATTATATTGGAGTATCACTTCTACATAAGCGATGATCGATGCCATGACTTAGCCTATGTAATATATTTCTTTTAGTTGTTTTAAAATCACCTTAAAGAGATGAACATACATATGGATCAACATTGGATTTGGTCATATGGTTGCATTGTTTAGTTAAAAAATGCTCATGTATTTCAATGGCTGTGTATGTTGCACAATAAAATCAAGGTACCACACATTTGAAACTATTTCGAGTCTAGGAACAAGAAAGGCGAGAATGATGGAGAAATAACATGCATAAAAAGATTATTACTCGGGAAATAAATGAAGTTCAGAACTAGCTCCATCATTTGAGATGAAAATTCTATTGTTGAATGGTGTTCTTCATTAATGGGAAAGGTAATAGGAAAGTGTCAATACCAAACAAATAGGAAATGGCATCTACATAGATATTTTTGTTTAGTGGTCAATGTAGATCGATCATAGTGGTATGAATGCAAAACAATCTATGGCAGTCATGGATTCCATTCAGTTCGAAAATCAAACAATGAAATAGTTGAAATATGGACGAGAAAACTCCCTTCCTTATGTGGTCCATGTAATAGTATTAAATGGGATGATTGTGAATCAATATATTGGGTAGATAGATGGGATGGTGTATCACTCTGCATTGGTCAATGTATAACTATGGAATTATCCTAGTTGGAGGAGGACCAATCAAGTATTTCAACAGATTATGATCATGTCTCAGATCTTGTACTACCAAGTTCATTGAAACCTTCTATTAAATTTTGAATAACTAGAATCAATATTTTATTCTTTGGTCATTTAGTGGAATCACATATTTTCACTTCATTTTTGAAGTTTGATTAAGGGATTTTTCCCCTCTGATCTTGGGTTGGGATCACAACAGAGAAAGACTAAGTGAAAGAGATCAAAATCTCCCCTCAATGACAAACACACAAAAACTAAAGTAAATAACTAATTAACTAGGAGAAAGTAGGGATAGAGAGTAGAAAAGAAAGCACACCTTCTTCTCCTATATTGTGTCGATCCATTCTATAATTTGTCAAAAATATCTTGATCTTATGTTGGAATCAACCTATAATATAGATACAAAACAAGGGATGCGACAAAAGTAGTTATGTAATTGAAATCACGTGCATGTTATATCTCATATTCAAAGTAAGAATAAAGATAAACATACATTAAAGAGAAAATATGAGGGAAAACAAACTCTTTTATTATCAATAAGTGGAAAAGGTAAGTTACAACCTTGTCCATCCTTAGGCAGCGTCTTGAAGCCAACTTTCTAGGTTCCTCCAAGAATCCTCAAGCGTCAACTCAATTGATGTAATCTTCCTCTAGTGACTCATATAGGGACGAGGAGACACCCTATAGGCACATACGATGAGAAGTAATCTATGGAAAAATATTTTCCAGACTAAAGGTGATGTTTCTCATAGAATTATAGGGAAGGGATGCTTGCCAGATGTTGGAAACATAACTTTGCACAAATGGACTTTTCCTCTCCTTATCCCTCCATGGTTGTTTCACATCTTCCAAAATAGGTTTGGGGAGTTGAATTATGTTGTATACATACAAGATTCATTGGGAAACAAGCCCAACTAAAAAACCCACTCGAAAACACAAGATTATTTTATTTTTCACCCAATTTGAGGGAATCTGTGGGTTGTAGTGAGGAAAGTCATGGATTTCCACATATTTCGCTAGGACAACCCACGGATATTCTCTTAGGGAATGGTTTTTAAATTATTTTTGATAGGTATTTTGGATAAAAGTATAGAAAGCATTGGTAAAGGGTTGGTCCATGGCACAAATGAATAGGTGTGGCCTTTTGTGATATAACAAATGACCCCTAATGTGTGCGGTCAGAAAGGAAAAATGATGTATGAAATACATTATGAACTTTGAGAGGAGAGGATGCATTGAAGTATCCATGAAGGTTCCCGAACAACTAATCCAAGAAAATAATCATCAGCAAATATCAAGCAAGAGTTGTGTTTCCCAAGTCGGGCATACCAATGCTCAGGAGTGATAAAGTATAGCTGCCAAAGAAAATACAATGTCGATCCATGATACATATGAAAGTATGACTAATGTCTATGGCCATGAACAAAACACAGTGGATCCATGTGATAAATATGAAGTATAAATCATGGCCACGAGGACTACACAGTGGATCCATGTCAAAGTATATCATAGCCACGAATAGATACATAGTGGAGCTATGTCTCAAGATCAAGAAAAAAGGATATCTGGAACCAAGAGAATGAACAAATTGATCCTATGAAAGTATCAATGTCTATGAGGTGGCAACATATGAGTTGTGAAGGAGCACAAAAGAGGTGGTGCTTGTACTTCACCCGAAGTATTCACAATGATCTGTCATGGTACAAGTCTACACTATGTGAATAGATGAGTTGAAGTTGAACACAGTGAGACATTGTTTGATTACTGATAATTGAGATATATCATTAACAAACATGATACAACCCACCAATACTGACAATGGGAGTCAAGGTACCTTTGTACTATCTAACAAGTTTGAATGAATGAGATCACATCGAACACCTGGTAGAAACTATTAATCACAGGACATTGAGGTATTCCCACTGTTAATAGAAAGGGAACCTACCAATGATGACGTCAATCCCTAAGGTACCAAACATAGATATAGATCCCTCTCCTAGAGAAAGATGTGTTGAATTTGATGGGAGGGAATCCACTAGAAGAATGGAATTAATTCATGCTCCATCATCCAACACGAGGGGAGGTAGAAGGCCAAATATTTGGAAGAGATCAGATGAAGAGACTGATACTCATGATGATGATACTTTCCTTGGGAAGACTAACTTGCAAGGTCAAAGGATAATTGCAGAATGGCTGACACAAGTTGGAAAAATTCCTTTGAACATAAGAACAACACATTTTGTGACTTGGGAAACATGAATATAAGCTGGGATACATTTGTGACACAGGAGGCATCAACAAACACTCCATATAGTTGGAAGAATAACCAACCATGGGAGAAAAATACAAACTGAGAAAAATTATCCTAAATCCATACTAAAACCAAAATGATGAGATACTAACTCAATATTTTTCTTTGTTCAAGGGAAAAAAGATTGTTTCCAATAAAAGAGATATATGTTTTCCCATTTTTTTTTATTTTATTTGTTCCTTTTTCATATTATAAAAGCCTGAAAAAGAATAAAAGAATGTTATTGTATAGTGGAGGAAACAAGTGTCACAGGAAAGAAAACTAGTTCCATAGTGCAAGGAATATACCTATGCTCAAATCAAGGAAGCATGTGTAGGATAAACACACTCGGGGGATGTCCCCTCAAAGGATAAGGTATCAAGTTGCAAGGGAATACATTTCAAGGTTGGGAATTGATAGAAATTCATGGGCGATTGGTTCAATGACATCATGTTGAAGATGGAATTAGGCCTAAAAGAAGAAGAATTAATATTTAGATGCACTAATACATTTGGGTCAAATTATGACAGCGCGTTCAAGGAAATTTCCACTTTATATTTTCTGTAGAATGACAAACAACGGACCCCCTGAAATGTCGTTTCACATGACGTCTCTTTGTCAACGACATAGATATCATCTTTATTGCGATGTTTCATGCATACATGTTTCATATCGGATTTGACTATCCAAACCCCATATATTCGTCGTAAGACTAATGTATTGGAGGTGGCAAGAGAGACATCTTGGAGGTGGCAAGATGGATGTCTTGGAGGTGGAAAGAGAGACATCTTGGAGGTGCCAAGAGCGGCGTCTTGGAGGTGGAAAGAGAGATGTCTTGGAGGTGGCATGAGAGACGTTAAGAAGTATCAGCTCCAATGTGGTTGTTATGGGAGTGACACTCTTGGAGGTGGAAAGAGAGACATCTTGGAGGTGGAAAGAGTGATGTCTTGAAGGTGGCAAGAGAAACGTCTTGGAGGTGGCAAGAGAGACATCTTGGAGGTGGAAAGAGCGACGTCATGTAGGTGGCAAGAGAGACATCTTGGAGGTGGGAATAGAAACATTAAGAGGTATTCATTCCGACGTGGTTGCTATGGGAGTGACACTCTTGGAGGTGGAAATATCAATGCCTTGGAGGTGGCAAGAGTGACGTTAAGAGGTATCAGCTCCGAAGTGGTTTCTATGGGAGTGACACTCCAAGACGTGGAAATAGTGACTGTGTTGTAGGTATTTAAAAAAAAATCAATATCAATACTGAGAGGGACAAGTACATTAACCTTTGCTAAGATAATAGCCATATCAATATTTAAATATATATCATCAGTCTTAGGAAAGGTTGGTTGAGGAGGAGAACTAACTTCCAATGGTAAAGGGAGTCTTTTCTAATGAGGTTTATTATCACTAGGATATGTCTCGGGTGTGTTATCACACGAACTCGCAATTGTTGAGCTAGAGTCTGAAATCTCAAGTGCAATCATGCGTAACTTAGAGGGAAGGCCCCTGTCACCTCACCAAACCTCTTTCACTTAAAGCCATCTTTCCTCCAACTGAAGGGGGTTTCCCTCAATTAAGGTTGTGAGGACTTAGGGCATGGAATCTCAATGTGGAGAGTGAAGTCCGAGAAAAATGTGTTTGGGTAGCTTTATACTATTGAAGAAAGAACTTGGAGGTCTCAAGATCAATGTCTTTTCATTGGTCATATGGAGTTAATGTAGCACTTCAATGGTGACCGAGGGAAAAATAATACTTGAAAGTCTATGATAGGATTATCACCTCATAATCCTAGGCCAACCTCCAGGGAGAGAAAACCCTATAGTTTATCCCCTCATAAACACTAGGTGTCGTCCTATCCCTTCAAGCAATACTAGCACAAGATCAAGACAACTATGTTTTAAACCCTAGGTGGATAGCTACTTATAACCCCTAGAACTAAACCCTAGACAAGAAAATCCTTAAGGGGATAGCCACTCCTAACCATTAAGGAAAACCTTGAATGCTTCAATGAGTTAACATGGATAAAACAAGGGAAGGGTTTGATCACTCTCAATCCTTCCTTAGGGTTTCAAGATTGTTCAAGGAGACAAAGTTAACATGAAACCATTACTCTAATAGAGCATTCACCAAGATATCCCAAGAAACATCACATACAACATAATGAAAATGATTAAGATAAGGCACATAACATTAAGAAAACCCAATTTTACGAAACATCAACCAAAAATAAAGAGAAAACATCCACTAGATCAATCTCCAAAAAATGCGCCTAAGTATAACACAAGATGCTTCAACAAATTTTTTTGAAATGAGGGGAAAAGAGGGGATCTGGTGCAACATCTTGCCTCCAAAGGTTCTTCAATGCTCTCTTTTCTGCTCAAAATCAGCTATACAATCTTCAACTATTCTTCAAGTGGGCTAGGGTTTCCTTCACCAAGCATGTAAGAAATACCCAATATCTTCCTTCAAATGTGGGAATGTGGGATTCAAAATGAGATATCGTCGTATCACAATCAAGAGCCCACAATCCCATCCAAGGAATTACCTTATTTACCAATTAAGGAAACAAAGAACCATTATCCATTTACACATGGGCGTAAGATATTCAACAAAATCACATAACCTTCCTCAAGGGGTTGGCCCTAAATTTCTCTTCCAACTCCAAATTAGAACTAAAATTTGAGCTAAAATTAGGTAATCATTAAAGGTCGGCCCAACATTGAAATTTTATGGTTCTTTCCCCTTCTTTAGGTCAAACCTCTAAGCATCTAAAGGGTCATTGTCAGATGCATATATATATGACAATACTGATCATTTTCCTTTGAAAGTATCTTCAAAACTTTTATGGGATAAAATATCTATGTGAGACTTTGATTCTATGAGATAAAATCTCTATGTGAGACTTTGATTCTATGGGATAAAATCTCTCTGTGAGAGTTTGAATTTGTCTAAGGCCTCAATCTATTTGGATTATGTAGTGGGAGGGTGTGAACTCAATATTAATCAAAGCAAAGTAGACGCAATAATATATGGTCTGCACAAAGGAATGTGCACGAGGTAGGAAGATTTGTTGGGGAAACTTAGTAAATGAGGAAGTTCGTTGCTTATTTCTCCAAAATAGCAACCTCGCTCCATGCGTTGACCTAAAAAATACATGTTTTCCCTTGGGAATAAGCACAAAAATATTATTTTGATAAGTTGAAGCATAAAATCGACAATGCACCAATATTTCCACTCCAAAACTTGAGACAACCATTTCAGTTGAGTTGATGCATCACCCTCTGCAATGGGAACCATGTTGAAAAGAGGAAAACCAATATGTTATCAATAAACAAAAGATCTAAGCTTCCACTTTTAATTATTTCACTTATGAAAAAGGGATTTGGGAATTGGCGCAACTGGTTAAGAAATGAAAGCATGATATCATGGGAAATGAAATAATAATTTATATCAATTGTCAAACTCTACAATATTTGTAGGCACAAAGCATGCCCCAACAAAATAAGACACTATTGTTGGAAGGGATTTCCTACAGAACTTTCATCTAGTGATCAAACACAAGAAGGGAGTAACAAATATAGTGACATGTATTTGCCTTCTAGGTCACCAATTCCAACAAATTCATCCATATGTACGATCATGAAAGATATGTTATTGAAGAGTCTAGCAAAATACAAGGCCAAACATGAATAGCATAGGAAGGAGGATGAGTTTCAAGTAGGTGCCAACATTTAGTCACACATGAGAAAATAAATACTGCAATATGATATAAATAAGTAAAATATTGGTTCATCATCAGATCTTCATTGAGAACATTCATAACGACCATGGCTCTAAAGGATATTCGTTGATAACATTCATAAAATTATTCACTTGTAAAAAGTGTAACCTTTGATAGAATTCATAACATTATGCATTAATGCTTATCCATGTTTTCTCTAAATCCTCATTCTGCTTGACAATTAGAAGTTGGATGTCACCTTGACTCTCCTCTATTCTAGAGTTATACATTTATTTTGTTGTATGTAAAGGGAATAACCATGGATGCAATATGTTTCATGCATTATGTTTGATTATAGTGTTGGAATATTTTATTAGGTTCTTATCAAGGCTCGTGTCATTAACAAGTTGAGGAACCTCACCAAGTCTCCATGGAGTAAGTTCTTGCTACATTTAATTCCAAACAATGGTTTACTAATGTATCTGAACCAACAATAATTGCTTTAAATTTCTATAAGACCATTGCCGACAACAACATTAAATTCAAATCCTATTTTTATTGGATAGCCATGTATCTAATTACCATTTTCCAGAGCTAATTAATCCAGAAATGTGGGCATCACACTAACCACGGTGATTGAGTTGGGTTTTATTCCTAGCATAACCTACATTTCATTGAAGAATGTTGTGATTTCATGGGAATGGTGAGTCTAGGAATAACCAACAATGTTTTCATTCCATGGATATTCTTACCTTGTTCCAGAGCTAATAAATATGCACATGTAGACAAAACACCAACCATGGTGTTTGAGTTGGATTTTATGCCTAGGACTTGTGTTTTGTTGAAGAATATCAAGGCTTCATGGAGACCTAATTATTTCATTCCAATCAAAGAATGAAAAATATTTTCAAGAACACTTTGTCAAGCATTTGTTTCTAGTGTATTCGCATGGGCCTTCGACAAAAATACATGTGGGTGCTTATGGAACAACATTATGTTGCTCAGTTTGGATTTTATGCCCTCAGACCAAATTGGCCACATGTCCTTGAATGGATTGAGGAAGTGAGTTGAAACTATCGATAAAACTCAAACTGGGACTTAGATGCATGAACCGTCAGTTGCATTGGATCCGAAGCACCAAATTTCAACTATTGGGGCTCCTACGTTATCATTCCATCGAAAAGAAAACAATTTTTTGGAGTATCTCCAACACTAGGATTTTGGTCAATGAGGCATACTGCAATTTCTGAAGAGGAGGTCCATTTTAAAGAACACTGTGTCAGGTGTTTTTGGCTAGTGTAGTCATCTGGTCCTTTTTCAAATGGACTTGTGGGAGCTTAAGGAAGTCTATTATGCTACTCGGTTTGGATTTTATGCCCCCGGACCAAATTCACCACATGTTCCTAAATGGATTGAGGAGGCGAGTTGCATCTCACGATAAAACTCAAACCAAGACTCATATGCATGAACTGTCAATTGCATTGGATTAAAAGCACTGAGTTTCAGCTAGTGGGGCCCCTATGCTATCATTCTATCGACCGAAAAACCATTTGTTGGAGTATCTTCGACACTAGGGTTTTGGTCAATGAGGCATAGTGCGATTTATGAAGATGAGCTTGATTTTCAAGAACACTCTGTCGAGCATTTTTTTCTAGTGTAGTCGCATGGGCCTTGCTCAAACATACATGCGAGAGATTACAAAAAAAATTATATTATGCTGCTCAATTTAGATTTTATTCCCTCGGACCAAATTGGCCACATGTCCTTGAATGGCTTGAGGAGGTGAGTTGCAACTATCGATAAAACTCAAACTGGGACTCAGATTAACGAATTGTTAGTTGCATTGGATCCAAAGCACCAACTTTCATCTATTGGGGCTCCTATGTTATCATTCCATCGACCAAAAAACAATTTGTTGGAGTATCTCCAACACTAGGATTCTGGTCAATGAGGCATAGTGCAATTTCTGAAGAGGAGGTTGATTTTAATGAACACTATGTCGGGTGTTTTTGGCTAGTGTAATCATGTGGGCCTTAGCCAAATAGACTTACAGGAGCTTACGGAAGTCTGTTATGCTACTCGGTTTGGATTTTATGCCCCTTGACCAAATTGACCACATGTCCCTAAATGGCTTGAGGAGGCGAGTTGCAACACGCGATAAAACTCAAACTAGGACTCAAATGCATGAACCGTCAGTTGCATTGGATTAAGAGCATTAGGTTTCAGCTAGTGGGGTCCCTAAGATATCATTCCATCGACCCAAAATCCATTTGTTGGAGTATCTTCATCACTAGGGTTTTGGTCAATGAGGCATAGTGCAATTTTTGAAGATGAGCTCGATTTTCAAGAACACTCTGTCGGGAGTTTTTTTCTAGAGTAGTCGCATAGGCCTTGGCCAAACATACATGCAGGAGCTTATGAAATAACATTATGCTGCTTGGTTTTGATTTTATGCCCTCAAACCAAATTGGCCACATGTCCTTGAATGGCTTGAGGAAGCAAGTTGCAACTATAGATACAACTCAAACCGAGACTCAGATGCATGAACCATCAGTTGTATTGGATCAGGAGCACCAAGTTTCAGCTATTGGAGCTCCTATGTTATCATTTCATCGAACGAAAAAAAAATTGTTGGAGTATCTCCAACACTAGGATTTTGGTCAATGACGAATACTGCAATTTCTGAAGAGGAGGTCGATTTTAAAAAACACTGTGTCAGGTATTTTTGGCTAGTGTATTCACGTGGGCCTTGGCCAATTAGACTTGCAGGAGATTACAAAAGCTTGTTATGCTGCTCGGTTTGGATTGTATGCCCCTGGGCCAAATTGACCACATGTCCCTAAACGACTTGAGGAGGCGAGTTGCAACTCGTGATAAAACTCAAACTAGGACTCAAATGCACGAACCATTAGTTGCATTGGATTAAGAGCAATAGGTTTTTATCTAGTGGGGCCTCTAAGTTATCATTCCCTCGACCAAAAATCCATTTGTTGGAGTATCTCCATCGCTAGGGTTTTGGTCAGTGAGGCATAATACAATTTTTGAAGATGCACTCGATTTTCAAGAACATTATGTCAGGAATTTGTTTCTAGTGTAGTCACATGGGCCTTGGCCAAATATACATGCGGGATGTTACGAAACAACAATATGCTGCTTGATTTGGATTTTATGCCCTCGGACCAAATTGACTAGATGTCCTTGAATGGCTTGAGGAGGTGAGTTGAAACTATTGATAAAACTCAAATCGGGACTCAGATGAATGAACCATCAGTTGCATCGGATCCGAAGCACCAGGTTTCATCTATTGGGACTCCTATTCTATCATTCCATCGACCGAAAAACAATTTGTTGGAGTATCTCCAACACTAGGATTTTTGTCAATGAGGCATAGTGCAATTTATGAAGAGGAGGTTGATTTTAATGAACACTTTTTCAGGTCGTTTTGGCTAGTGTAGTCACATGCGTTTTGGAAAAATAGACTTGTGAGAGCTTACGGAAGTCTGTTATGCTACTCAATTTAGATTTTATGGCCCCGAACCAAATTGACCACATGTCCCTAAATGGCTTGAGGAGGTGAGATGCAATTCACGATAAAACTCAAATCGAGACTCATATTCACAAACCATCAGTTGCATTGGATTAAGAGCACTGGATTTCAGCTAGTGGGCAGCCTAATTTATCATTATATCAATCGAAAAGCCATTTGTTGGAGTATCTCCATCACTATGGTTTTGGTCAATGAGGCATAGTGAAATTTCTGAAGATGAGCTCGATTTTCAAGAACACTATGTAAAGTATGTTTTTCTAGTGTAGTCGCATGGGCCTTGGCCAAACATACATGTGGTAGCTTACAAAACAACATTATGCTTCTCGGTTTGGATTTTATGCCCTCAGACCAAATTGGCCACATGTCCTTGAATGGATTGAGGAGGTGAGTTGCAACTATCGATAAAACTCATACCGGGACTCAGATGCATGAACCATCAGTTGCATTGGATATGGAGCACCGATTTTTTGCTATTGCGGCTCCTTTGCTATCATTCCATCGACCAAAAAATAATTTGTTGGAGTTTTTCCAACCCTTGGATTCTGGTCAATGAGGCATAGTGCAAGTTCTGAAGATGAGGTCGATTTTAAAGAACACTGTGTCGGGTATTTTTGTCTAGTGTAGTCATGTGGGCCTTGGAAAAATATACTTGCGATATCTTACAGAAGTTGGTTATGCTACTCGGTTTGGATTTTATGCCCCCAAACAAAATTGACCACATGTCCCTAAATTGCTTGAGGAGGCCAGTTGCAACTTGTGATAAAACTCAAACCGAGACTCAGATGCACAAACCGTCAGTTGCATTACGGCCCCTAAGCTATCATTCCATCGACCTAAAATCCATTTGTTGGAGTATTTCCAGAAATTGTGTTGATGAAACCTTGGGAAGAGGACCAAGAGGCCAATTATATCGAGTCATACACCAAAACTAAGACAGTAAAATACAAAAGTGGTAGATAGAAAAATACGAATCAAAATCCAAATAATGTTGGTTAATCAAATCCATCCCTCGATATACGTTTCAATTGCTCTTCTCATTTATTGTGGTTCCTTCTATATATGAGAAAAAAAAACATAATCTGACTCTAATACCCACCAAATTTAAGTCGACCTCAACCAAACCATTATGATTCAAGGAAAGAAAATCCCCATCGATGCATGTCGATGAGGTATCTAAGATAGTGGGAGAGCATGGTCAATTATAAAGCTTGGTGTAGTCATTCACAAGATAAGCTATGAGATTATAGACATGCATACCCACTATAGACATGGATTGTCGCGACTAAATACTTCACCAAACATTTCAAGGGGAAGAAGCTATCAACCACAACAAATATTCACAACTTTAAACTAGGATTTGATCCTCTCACCCATGTCAAAGACTTTGAGAGAGAATGGAGAAAAATTTGGTACAAGGAAAAAAGGTTTGGCCTCACTTGTTTTCTAATACATCGGATGATATGCCTTATAAATGGTATAAAATAGAAGACGCACATAGAGAAACCTTCACCTAGAAGGACCTTAGAGAAAACTTCATCAAATATTTTTCTTTTAACCCTACAGAAACTAACTTGACTGACGCAATGAAATAAATAAGAGATTGCATTAAACAACAAGGCACCAAAATAAAATATATAAAAAGGGAAAGCACAGGTTGACATATGGTCGACCTCAACTTGTAATTTCATAGCATGTCATAATTAAAGGATTCATACCACATGTCGAATTGACATGGAAAATGAATTTTTTCTTAGAAAAATATCTAGACATAGAAAGGACCACAGAGAGATAGCCAAACAAGTAAAATATGTATTGAAGTTGTTAAAGCATGATAACCATGAATCCTCAGACCAATCCAAATTCCCAACTGCTTACAACGAAGTCCATCAAGCAGAGTCTAAATTAGATGAATCTAATCCACCAAAATGGATGGATGTAGAAATAAACTTCAAACAAATCGACATAGCGAATGAAGGTTGACCAAAAATGGCTCGCATTGGTGACTGCTAGACTAAGAAGCAAGCCATGAGGATATTCGACCTTCTAGAGTCTCGATACGTCTTTTCTAGGGTGTTAAGACCCTATAATTTTATAGGGTAATCAGGATGATAATTGATATCTATGTGATGAATTGTGGGTTGAAAAGAATGTTTTTCTTGCAAAAAATCTTTTCAAAAAGACCCTAAAGCAGATTGCTCATGGCACATAGTGAAAATGAAAAGTTCACAAAAGGCTCTCAGGACCTCTCCTCGAGATGTCGTAAAATAAATAATCTTCATGTGCTATGGATATTTACATCACTTATCTCTCAGGTTTATTATACTTTACATGGTTTCCAAAGCAAAAGTGAGAAAGGCGTAGTGTGGGCCACCACACTACTATGAAAAGAAATCAACTTCACAAGATATAAAATACTGTCATTGTTCATTTATGTCATTCATTTCACTGCTAAATAATCTCTCACTCATCATCAACCATTTCCTCATAAGTTTAGGGCCATACATTTTCAAAAAAATCGATTTTTGCCTCCAGTCGATGCGTTTTTGGGCAACCAAGAGTATAGGCCTGTGTAAAAATTCCCTAGCCCTATTCCCTCATCTTTTAAACCTGCCTCCACTTCCCTAAGGTCCTTAAAACCCCTCCCCACCTCCTCAATTTTTTCTACACTCATCCCTACTCCCTAACCACCTCATTCTATCATCTAAACTTACCAAATTCCTATCCCTTGCCCCCTAGAAAACTTTGTTTTCTCTCTTCTTGTCCACTAGGGTTTGCTTTCCAATTGCTACTCATGGAAGTAAATAAGAATCCCTATAAAAAGGTAGGTCATATATGCATTTATTATCCCACTTCAGCACATGACAACATGTCTTCACCATTTCTCAAGAGATCATTCAAGAGACAAATCATCTGCCACACATAGGGACAGTCTTACTTCAAAATTGGTTTCTGAAATAAGGAAGATGAATTGGGAAAAGGTGAAAGATTTTTTTGTCCATAATAGACCAAGGAACAAAAAACTCCTTCATTTTATACACAGGTGTTATGATTTGAGATAAATTCCCAAAATACAATTGCTATGGGAGAGATGCTACACTTCTAGAGTAGTCTTGGGAAAATGAATTGTTCTTTGTCATGGAGTGTCCAAATGACTTTGTTGATGTGTCAAATGATAAATATACATCCACATACTTCCAATCAGCTAGAAATATCCTAATTTGGAGCAAGGGAACCCCTCCAAAATTCACTTACAAGAGTATGTTGCGCTTTTTCACCCCCACGCTGCGTTTTTGGAGTAGTGTTGGGAGAATTGATTTTTGAGGGGCTATACTTGATCATTTTCAGTTCTTGAGGGGTCCATTATGTAGACGACAGAGAGATATTTCCAATTCGATAGCATGATCCCAATTTGGATTTCAGGAAGGCCTCCAAAAGTGGCCTACAATCCCACGCTGTGGTTTTGCTTCATGCGCTGGGCTTTTTTCAGAGGGCATGTTATCTTCAACAGTTTGACTTTTCTGACCCTAGTTGATGTAATTAATGACTTTTACTGATGTAATCATGACATGGAGGTGTAAGTATTCTAGTTAATGGTCACATAAGGTATATTTATTGTGCCTTTCCATTACATTTCCATTTCCATTATGGAATGCCCTCTAAAATCCAATGCAATTTATGATGCACACACCTTAAGGAAGCTAATTTGGGCATTGAATTTGTTGCTAAAATTATGAAAATTACACTTTGACACTAAAATTCACACTAAATATCCAAAAAGGAAACAAAATATGGTCCCAAATTCAAAATGATGTTTTGTGTCAACTTTAGAGCAAGAAATGCCACTCAATGAAAACAAAAGACACTAAAAGGGATGCTAAAGTTAGAACTAATCACATTACTTATCCTTATTCTCTAAACCTCACTAAAAAAAACCTATTTTCCCAAGAGTCACTCATAAATTTATTTGTTGGTAAAGGAAAATGGTCTTCCTTATTGCATGAGAATTGTGCCTATGCCTTTTCCCGAGGAATCACATTCCAAAAAAAAATTCTTCATGAAGTTAGGAAGATCAAGTAATGGGGTTGTACACATAGCATCCTTCAAATCATGGAGGGCTTGCTCTACTACTTCAATCCAACCGAAAACATATTTCTTAAGTAAGGAAGCGAGAGGAACAACAAGTTTTCCATAGTTCTTGACAAAACTTCTATAATACCCTATTAGACCAAGGAAACCTCGTAAACATTTAAGAATCTTAAGAAGTGCCCAATTCTTCATTTCTTCAATATTTTTTTGGGTTCACTCATACACCATCCTTACTAACAATATGACCCAAATATTCCACTTCTAATACACCAAAGGTACATTTGGACCTTTTGATAAATAATTGGTGATGATAAAGTAGTTGTAAGACCTAATCAACATGGGTAACATGGGATTACCAAGTTTTATTGTAGATTATAATGTCATCAAAATAGACAAGGACAAAATGATGTATAAAGGGTTTAAATATGTGGTTCATGAGACTTTGTAAGTTGGATGGTGCATTGCAAAGGACAAAGGGAATCACCGAGAACTCATAATGGAATTCATGAGTGACAAATTTTTTTTTAGGAATATCAACTTCCTTCATACGAATTTGGTGACAACCAGGATGGAGATAATGTTGGGTAAAAAATTGAGCACCTTTAATTTCATCCAAAATATCATGAATGACTAGAATGGGAAATTTATCCTTGACCATTATCTTGTTGAGAGGGTGAAAGTAAAGACACGTATTCCAAGTTCCTTGTTTTTTTAGTACCATGACAACTTGTGATGAATAAGGACCAGTACTAGGGTGGATGACACCTACAACTAGCATTTCTTGAATAATATTTTTAATTTCATTTTTTTAGCAAATGGGTGGTGATAAGGGCAGAAATTGGGTGGGGGAATACTAGGTATGAGTGGAATAGAATGATCATGTGCACCAAGAGAGGGTGTTATTCCTTGGGAGGTTTCAAATACTGATTGGTGTTTGGATAAGACTAACTACATGTCAGGAGGGATGGGTTGGGAAGGGATATCAAAGACTTGAATGTCATGGAATTGGGAAACAATAATCAAATTTCCATTTTTAATGAGTTTTCCCATGCAATGTAAGTTGATGATATTTGGAGAGCCTACTATGATTCCTTGGAAAGTGTCACAAAACCTTGCTTTCAATTATGATAATGACTTTACAACTCTTGATGTAGGCAATTAATTTAAGGGTTCAAAGAGTAAAAATACTAGTCAAGGCATGTAGGGAGATTTGGGGTTCCACATCTGGTTGATCAGAGGGAAGTGTCATCAACTAGTTGAGGAAAATGTTCTTGAGGGATAACATCACTATCATCTTCTAAAATATCCTTGGAAGTGGCCATAAATATTTTCTACTCCTTCCATTTGTGCCCAAGAAAATATTTTTCATCAAAATTATAGTAGATGCATTTAAGTTAACGTTTTTCCATTTCAACATGAGTTAATTTATGGATATTGAGAGGAGGAGAGGGAAGAGAGGGGTTGGTGGGATGAGGATTGGGAATAAAGGATTTTTTTTTCTATCTACCACTTTTATATTTTAGTGTCTTAGTTTTGGTGTATCGACAATGGTGATCCATGCAACAATTCTCATTGTGGGTTGGGCTCAACATTATCCCGATCTCCTTGTATGACTCGATATAATTGGCCTCTTGGTCCTCTTCCCAAGGTTTCATTGACACAATTTCCAGAGATACACCAACCATGGTAATTGAGTTGGATTTTATGCCTAGGACTTGTGTTTTGTTGAAGAATATCAAGGCTTCATGGGGACCTAATGATTGCATTCCAATCAAAGAATGATAAAGATTTTCAAGAACACTTTGTCCAACATTTTTTTCTAGTGTAGTCGCATGGGCCTTGGCCAAACATACATGTGGGTGCTTATGGAACAACATTATGCTGCTCGGTTTGGATTTTATGCCCTCAAAACAAATTGGCCACATGTCCTTGAATGGATTGAGGAGGCGAGTTGCAACTATCGATAAAACTAAAACTGAGACTAAGATGCATGAACAGTCAGTTACATTGGATCCAGAGCACCAGGTTTCAACTATTGGGGCTCTTATGCTATCATTCCATCAACCAGAAAACAATTTGGTGGAGTATCTCCAACACTAGGATTTTGGTCAATGAGGCATAGTGCAATTTTTGAAGAGGAGGTCAATTTTAAAGATCACTATGTAGGGTATTTTTGGCTAGTGTAGTCACGTGGGCCTTGGCTAATTAGACTTGCGGGATCTTACGGAAGTCTATTATGCTACTCAGTTTGGATTTTATGCCCCCAGACCAAATTGATCACATGTCCCTAAATGGCTTGAGGAGGCGAGTTGCAACTCATGATAAAACTCAAACCGGGACTCAGATGCACGAACCATCAATTTCATTGGATTACGAGCATTGTGTTTTAGCTAGTGGGGCCCTAAGCTATCATTTCGTCGACTGAAAAGCCATTTTTTGGAGTATCTTCGTCACTAGGGTTTTGGTCAATGAGGCATAGTGCAATTTTTGAAGATGAGCTTGATTTTAAAGAACACTTTTTCGGGCATTTTTTTCTAGTGTAGTCGCATGGGCCTTGGTCAAACATACATGTGGGAGCTTATGAAACAACATTATGCTGCTCGATTTGGATTTTATGCCCTAGGACCAAATTGGCCACATGTCTTTGAATGGTTTGGGGAGACGAGTTTCAACTATCGATAAAACTCAAACCAGGACTCAGATGCATGAAGGTTCAATTGCATTGGATCCGGAGCACCGGCTTTCATCTATTGGGGCTCCTACACTATCATTCCATCGACTGGAAAACAATTTGTTGGAGTATCTCCAACACAAGGATTTTGGTCAATGAGGCATAGTGCAATTTCTAAAGATGAGGTCAATTTTAAAGAACACTGTGATGGGTCTTTTTGGCTAGTGTACTCACATGGGGCTTGGCCAAATAAACTTGTAGGAGCTTATGAAAGTATGTTATTCTACTTGGTTTGGATTTTATGCCCCCAGACCAAATTGACCACATGTCCCTAAATGGCTTGAGAATATGAGTTTAAAATCGTGATAAAAATCAAACCGGGACTCAAATGCATGAACCATCAGTTGAATTGGATTAAGAGCACTAGGTTTCATTTAGTGGGGCCCGTAAGCTATCATTCCGTCAATTGAAAGTCCATTTGTTGGAGTATCTTCGTCACTAGGGTTTTGGTCAATGAGGCATAGTGCAATTTTTTAAGATGAGAACGATTTTCAAGACACTATGTTGGGTGTTTTTTTCTAGTGTAGTCACAGATTACAGAACAACATTATGCTGCTCTGTTTGGATTTTATACCCTCAGACCAAATTGGTCGCATGTCCTTGAATGGCTTGAGGAGGCAAGTTGCAACTATCGATAAAACTCAAACCGAGACTCAGATACACAAACCGTCAGTTGCATTGGATTCGGAGCACTGAGTTTCATCTATTAGGGCTCCTACGCTATCATTCCATTGACCAGAAAACAATTTGTTGAAGTATCTCCAACACTAGGATTTTGGTCAATGAGACAGTGCAATTTTTGAAGAGGAGGTCGATTTTAAAGAACACTATGTCGGGTGTTTTTGGGTAGTGTATTCACATGGGCCTTGGACAAATAGACTTGTGGGATCTTATGAAATTTTGTTATGCTACTCAGTTTGGATTTTATGCCCCCAGATCAAATTGGCCACATGTCCTTAAATGGATTGAGGAGGCGAGTTGCAACTCATGATAAAACTCAAATCGGGACTCAGATGCACAAACCGTCAATTGAATTGGATTAAGAGCACCGTTTTGCAGCTAGTGGGGCCCCTACGCTATCATTTTGTCGACCAAAAAACCATTTGTTGGAGTATCTCCAAAACTAGGGATTTTGTCAATGAAGCATAGTGTAATTTCTAAAGATGAGGTTGATTTTCAAGAACACTTTGTTGAGTGTTTTTGGCTATGGTATTGGTATTGGTATGGTATGGTATGGTATTGTATTGGTATTAGTATTGGTATTGGTATGGTATTGGTATGCATATCATTTTGGTATGCAATGGTATTAGTATGCAATTGTATTGATATTGGTATGCAATGGTATGGTATTGGAATTGGTATTGGCAATGTTATTGGTATGGAATGGTATGGTATTGGTAATGGTATTGGTATGCATATCATTTTCAATGCATACCATTTCCATTGAATGGTATGCAATGGTATTGGTATTGGTATGCAATGGTATGGTATTTCTATGGTATTGTTTTTGGTATTTTTATTAGTATTCAATTGTATGGTATTGGTATTGGTATGGTATTGTATTGGCATGTTATTGGTATGGTATTGGTATTGGTATGGAATTGGTATTGACATTGGTATTGGTATGGTATTGGTATTATATGTAAATTATCTTTATCCCATGTTTTTCTTATGCTAAATCTATCTCAATTGTTGAAACATAATTCATTTCATGCTCTACTTTTTAGGATTTGGAAATTAATTGTTTAAGTGTTCCTATAGGTGAATTCACATTATAGTGCTCACTTACCCTCTAACGTTGTTTTCCTCAATCATCACACTACAAGAAGAATGTCATGTTTAGTATTTCTTCATTCTTGAGGTGCATCATGAGTTTGACAAAGTAGTTAAACACCATGTTTTACCTCCCCATGTAATGATGATCATTATAACATCATTTGTGGGGAACTTAGACATGTGACTAAGCTTCACTAGACTTTAGTAACATTGCACATGTGCACACAAAGGTATTTTTTGGGAGTACTTATTTGCCTAGTGACCAACCCCTCATGTAATGGTGACCTGCACTACTAGGTCCTTTTTATCCACCACTTATCCCTTATCTCTTAATGAGCTTATTGATTACCTTTATGTTTTGGTGTTTCTTGTTAGAAAAAAGAGGATCACATAGCAATAATATAAAATAGATGCAGAAATAAAAAAAAATGCCCCTTTATTCCATATTCATTGAACTCATCGAGTACATACATCACACAATAGGAGTAAATAAGGCTATACATGTATTACTAGTCCATGCTATTAGATCATATGAGTATCAATTAAATGGAAATCATTCATGCAATGGTTGTATAACCTCTACTACCAAATTACACTGGTTCCAGTAGTAGGTTTACCGTTGAATAGGCATGAATATGGGAAAACAATACAATTGGTAACATGTAATGACAACTTATTAGAGAAACAAGGCAATCACCTTTCCCATATTCATTGATGTCATTGCCTCAATACGATTGGTATAATACATGTAATAAGTCAGTTAGTCTTAATATTCATATTGTATCTTCCTAGGAATGATACCACTCTAATCATACAAAATCTTCATAGTGAGTTCAATAACTTGTAGATACGAGTTATGATTTGAGTGTCATATCATGTAGTTTCCATAACAAGAGCTTAGTAATAGGGAGCTTAGTATGATTCAATTCATTGTGTTGTTTAGTGATGTTTGGAATAGGATAAAATTAGAAAGAAGAATGGTCACACTAAGGTGTGAGGAGGCTTCCTAGAGTAGTGTGCCCTTGGTCAAAGTCATAGGAAAATTGTAATTAGAATTAGGGAAAAATAGAAAAAAATAATGCCTTTTTATTTTTCTATTCACAAGATCAGGATATATGATAAAATAAATAAACAGATCTAAATTAAAATAACTAGAATTAATGGATATATAAACTCATATGCTAAAAGGAGAAATCACACTTGATCTGATGAACTAGTCTACAGTACAGTTGGAATGGTTGGCCCTGCGTGTTTCTCTTCAACTGTATGGCCCTATGTTAGTCTTGAGCTTCCCTCAATCGATGAAGAAAGATCTTGAAGTATCTACCAAAATCATTCAACCTCCATAAATATATAAAAAATCAATACAAGTAATATTTGTAGCACATTATTTACTCTAAGATGCATTTTTACGAGAGTGTCAGGCCATACCTGAATGAGCTCATCTTGGTTTTGAGAATAATTTATTGGAGCCACACATCTAATATTTGATCAAACTGCCTCCCTTGATTTAAAGTAGCAACAACGAAGTCAAAATTGGCTTTGTTGTTTCTCTGTTGGATCGAGGGATGTCTGCTCCAAGATTAAACAACTCCAATAAATTATTATCTACTTAATAGGGCCAACCACGTGAAGGTGAAAGCTCATATGGCCCCTCCCCCCCCCTCACATCAATCTCAATTTCCCAATACCCAGCATATAAATCTATTGAAATATTTACAGAAAAAACAAACATATTAAAATATTAAAATATTTGTGTACATCATCATTTAGTACTTGTACCCAGCCTCTTCTTCTTATCTCTATAGTTCCTAATCATTTCATCAATATCTATGTCTTCATTCTCTAGGTTCTCTTCAAAATCTGATTGTGATTGCATCCTATCGCGCAGATCACACCTAGTCATGGGGTACTCATGGTGTAATGGAGGCCGCTGTGATGAGGCATCACCTCCAAAAGAAAAAAATACAAAATTTAAATGGTCAGTTTTTAAATATCGTTGAACTAGTTCAATAATATTAAAAAAAACACCTGCAATGTAATTATTTACCTAGTACACTGGTTGGCACCATTGGAATGGTTTCCCCCACATGATCCTCTTCAATTGTATGAGCCTCAAGTACAACATTCTCTTCCATTGAGACCACAAACTATATAAGGACAATCATAAATGTATAAGTAAAAAAAAAAATAGAAGTACAAAATGTATAACTACAAAATTATTAAGTATATGATTAAAATACAACCATGTTACCATCATGTGGCATCTCGATAATAGCACCATCATGGGGCTACTCTCCCATGGAAAATTGGGACTGAATGGGATCATAACCATCTTCTAGTTGCAAACTTCTATCAATGCACTACTCTCTAATAGTACTAGTGCGTTTGTTGATAGTGTTGCTCCCTTGATTAAAACAAAGTTGTAAACATTAATAATATCGAACATGACTGTATTCTTTTAATAATAACAGTTAATGTAGATTGAATTTTATTTACCTTATCCTGCAAAGTGGTTCTTGGTATCTGCCCCAAGATTTTTCGGTGTTCAACTACCGCTTTATAGACATACTTATAACCAAGCTTGAGGTCTTCCTCCGTGGTTTTAGTACCAAACTCGTCACCCTGCATTTCGTAAGAGTATGTATTTTTTTATGTTATTCGATGCAATTACCTAAAAAATTTAAGGCGATACAAATAATATATTTAGGTACTTACAATTCATGACTGCAACTTCAAGTAGCCGCCCTGGCCTAGCCTGTGTTGGCCACATTTGAAAATCCTTTCTTTTGTGGCCTTTGACGCATCGGTCAACCTATCATCAAAAGTTTCAAGTATGTTAATATATACCACAATTTTATTTACATCTAAAAAAATTGAAGGTATTCAATTGAAATTGTAATTTACCTTCTGGTACCAGAGGGTGTTTTTCCTTCATCTGGAAATTTCTTCTCTTTTGCATCCTCAATGGGGGCCTTCCACTCCCTCTCTGGAATCATCAGAGGATGCTCGTACCTATCATTTTTTTTCAAGTTCTTCCTATATGTTTCTCGCATATATTTTAAATATTGGCTAGCTGCAGTGGTGACCAAGGTCTTATTAAAAGTATCTACACCAAAAAGGCTTTCTAGATAATCCATCAATTCTTTCTTGATGTTGGAATTATGGGAATTTTTCCTCTCCCGTATGGTGGGCCCAAAAATCAGAAAATCGTTATTGTCCAAGGACCTGTAAAACTCGTTGTTCCCTACATGCAAAATGATTATAGGATTATTAATTTAAAAATAATAATTTAGATTATTTATATCTGTCTACATAGAAAACATGAAAAAAATAAAATTTTAAAAATTACCTGGGACTTTAACCATCTTTAATGGAAGCCCTTCCTCATTGACCATAAAGGTGGCCTTAAGGGTCCTTGTGCTGGTCACACATCTTGCTTTAGGAAAAGAAACCATATAGTTTGTTAAATCATTGGCCTCATCTCCGTCACCACCACCAGAGCCTACCTGTGTGGCCGCTTCCTCGGTGGGTGTGTCGTGGCTCTCACCTAATGGCGTGGAAGATCGAAATCTGAATAGTTGTGTCCTATAATCTATACGAGGGCCTACATTGGGACCATTTGGCATCTGTGCAGCGCCACTACTACCCATACCATGCATGTGAGTGTTAGCAAGATCCAAAAATCTCTATATAAGAAAGAAAACATTTTTTTGTTTAGATAATGTAAAAGTTAAAAATCAAGATTTCATAATTGATCTTATTACATAAAATAAAACCACTTGAAATTATGGTTATTACCTTATATGTCTTAAGCCTTGTCATAACTTATTTGATCCTTTCTTCAACCTCAGGAGTTTGATCTAGAATATCTAACAAGTGAGCTAGTTCCTTGTTTCCTTTATTGAACTTTTTCATTATTAAAATCATAGGGTTGGGGGATTCAAACAAATCCCTTTCACCGAGCAAATAATAATCATCATCATGTCCCGCCGACTACATATTCGACAAAATAAATGATAATTCAGTTATGTACTAAACAAATAAAATAATTGATCACCACAAAAATAAAATGCACATTAAATGCAATTCGAAAATTGTTGTTCATTTACATATTATGAGGCTGCTATTGATTTACCACGATCATCCTACCACATTACAGTAAAATTATAGCCATGATCATTATCATGATAAATAAATTCAAATTTATGATAAATTCAAATGTATGAGAAATTCAAATGTTGATAACAAATATAGAACACATTGAGTACTAAATAGACCGAAGCTCTCCAAATGGATTAACACCGTAAATAACATAATGAAAATCATAAAATACAAGAGTCATTTCTTATAGGTTTGTTAAATTAGTATAAGTACTTCCCCCATAATAGCAACATCTGTATCTATTCGATTCAAATTGTAATCAATCAATATTTCTTCCTCTGCAGCTATTGATTTTATTGCACATATGAATACATGGTTTCCTTCACGCCCCTCAAATATGAAATTGGGTCGCTTATTTGTGGTCGTGGGTTGTGTACTGTTAATAAACCCTGCAATATTCCCCGATTCTTTTGGCCTTCCGTCAATGTAGATAGTTGCTCCTTTATTTTGATCATTGTCTTTTAGTTGTATATAATTTGCAACCAAGCCATATATTCACATACTTTTGTATATTGGACTATTTGTATCCAATCTTGGTAGATATAACAAGGTCCGTTGTACTCCATCAATTCAGTTAATCCATCATAACATACCTTTATGACATCCATGGAAAATAGCCCCAAACCATGTAATGACGATGGAGCAGTCCAATATATCCTTTCGTTTACACAAAAATCAATGTTTATTTCAGGAAGATCCTTGGGTACCCATTGTTTCACTATATGTTTGTACCTCAAGGGAATCGTGATGTCGTCTATTCTCTCATGATCATAAGAACATGATCCCCCTTTCGCAAGAAAAAATTCCATGTGTCTATGGAATTTTCTTCTAATCTTCTCACCTCTAGTTGATCTCTGCCTATTAGACCTACTAGATGTCTCACTTTCCTCTACTCTACCTGAACTTTCCTCACTCAATGAAGATAGATCTGACAAATACCTATTTTCTTGTACGTCCTATAAAACCATTAATGACAGAAACAATCAGTCAATCAAGATGTAACACTAGTTCATTACTAGTATCGTATTAGTATCACAGTAAGCTCATAATGATTACCATAGTGTTACTCTTTCTAGTATCCTATTATGTTGGGAATTTTTCTCTTGTAACTTTACCCTAAGAGATTTCGGAAAATTTAAAGAGAACCCAAACCATGGTATTTCTGAAAAAAAATGAACAAGAAAGGTGGAACTTTAACTCAACGAAAACACTACCCTCGTTGGAAATATGAACCCAAGGAGAAGAAATGGTAGAAATTTAAAGGTGGCATATACATGTCAAAAGGGAGAGAGCAATTGAGAGTAAAGTACATTTTTAAGTAACAAATACGAGATTTGTTATGGGTGAAATCACGAAGGTGGGTTACACTTTCGTGACAATCGGGTCTCCAAATTTTCCAAAAACCGATTTTCGGCCGAACTAAATGATTTTTTCGGCCGAAAGAAATTATTTTCGGCCGAACTA
>SNQJ01S0106055.1:0-12298 GCA_010110895.2 Picea sitchensis | reverse complement strand
TTTATAATATATGTTTTTTTTTTTTTTGGTTTATATATGATATATTTTATATAATAATATAATTAATATATATTATAATGAGGGCGTAACGATTAAGAACATGAGTGTACTCCCTAGAGTTCATAGGTTTACAAAGATATGATTGCAATGACAATGAATATGACAACGACGACGATGATGATGAAAATGGTGATGATGACGTTAATGGAGGACTTATTTGACCCAAATGTACTAGTCCTTCTAGAGAAGTAACCAAATGACCCAATTAATTTTTCCAACGTCAGGTTTGAGGGTTTTCAATACTAGTATGTATGCAAAGCTAATGGTTTTCTTTCATTAATACTATGAGTCCACAGTCTAATATACCACTGGTACAAATTATTGGTCTTACTGTCAGCACATGGATTCAATTTACTTCCCTTGAATATCTCCATTTCTCTGCCTCATTCAGATGGGGCTACGACTCGACACCAATCACCAGTGTTGTAGCTAACACTGATGGCTATGCAAAACCTTTGTAAATAAATCCACCACCACTTAGACAACCAACAACGGGCTCTATAAACCCTCAATCCAAGGATAATGACTCAACTCCAAAACTACCAAGTCTGGTCTCTATGATTTAACTCACAATCAAGTGGGTCTACTCGAACACTCCATCATACATAGTGTTGCTTCAGGATAAACGCGGTAAATCAAAACAACGACCAGTGGTGCGGGTGGTTTGCTCCTCTGCCTCTGGCGGAATGAGTTTTTCTATTTGAACCTGACCTAAGTAATGAACGAACGATGTATGGGGAATTGAGACTGGTTTTTGCTAACTTTTGTGAGGTACCTCCCTCCCACCAACCTTCCTCCCACTAAGTTTATTGACATTATTGTCATTATTTTATTATTATTATTATCACTATTAATTAATTAATTTGTTTTTCATGTGATTCATCCTTAAATTACATATAATAGAACATTATCATGTCAAGCAATCTACCATTATGAGTTGGCTCGATTATTTGATGCCTAAACACATCATTTAGCCACCTCCCCAATGTTTTTTCGACCATCTAGACACCTTCATTTTTATCCAAAACGCAACACTAGGAGTATGTTTTTCAATGCTCTTCAATGTTGGCAACAAGGTTATATTCTAGGACACCAATACAAGTGGGGATACCATTGGATACTTGTGTATAAATATATCCTTCTTAAATCTAAAAACACTATAGCTTCATGCATGGCTATCTTAAATGCCATTCACTTTCACAACATGATCATAAGTCCTAACTTTCCTTGGTGATTACCTCATAACCAACACGAAATGACATGACATTCTTCATATCATTAATGCATTAATATATTTTGAACATTCTTTATATGTCCAATATTTATTACCTTTACCATACCCCACCTGGGTATCATTCATATAAATGCATTCAAACATTATAAACATATCAACTTATGATACCAAAGCATGGTTGAAGTAATTGTTATCCAAATTCTTTTCAGTGCTCATGCAACATTGGCATGACCAATTTCATACCTATAAGGTTTCCATCAACATATTTGATGTTATCTAATCCAATAGTGACTTATGTAAAATCACATGATCCCTTATCCAAACTATTGGCAAGCATCCTCTCATCCTTATTCTTTCCAATGAGATTGACTATCATAGGTAGTTGCATCATCGACATCTTGAACCATGTCCTCAACCATTCCTAGCTATGCAATCACATCAACCACATTTAATCATCACACCATGGTCATTGCATATGTAACAAAAACCACTTTTAATCAAGATGCAATACCATATATGCTCAAGCATATCCATATGCACTCTACTAGATATTAACTCTCAATATGCCCACTAGTACATATGCATTCCAACTAGTTTATTCTCTTGCATTTTCCAACATTCCTATGCCTTATTTATCTACAATAGAACCCAAAGAGTTATAAACATAAAATCAAGAGAAGACTTAAGGAATTCTCCCTTGCAATTCCTCTTCATATGATGGAACTCTACAACATAGCTAATCATTTTCATGAAATTTCTACCAAATACACATTAGATCATTAGCTATATGGTTTTCTCACACAATTAGAAATTCACTAGATGTATACACATTTGTACTTGCTACGTTTAAAAATTTACAACTCTACTCTACAAACAAAATAAATGTTAAGGTGACAAAATCTCCCTCTTTATAAGTAAAAAATTTAGGGGTGAAATTTTTCTCATGGGAGAAATAATGAATACTCAAATGTTGAAGGGATGAATATTTATCTTTATAATGTTTTAAATGGTTTAGCCAAAAAATATGTATATTAGATAAGTCATTATCCCGGTGAAAAATAAAATATAATGTTGTGAATTTGTGTTTTTTCATTAATATTTCACGTTGAACTTGAAATTTGCCACAATTTTTTGGATTTATTGCAATGGAATGCCAAATTCGCCTAGATTTATGCGACTCTTTGAAATAGATTGTCGAGTTCATGTAGATTTATAAAATGCTTCATAAATATAGAGCTCAAAATTCACCTCGATATCTTTGATTCAGGGGTTTAATGGTCACAATTTCACCGACTAGATTAACTAAGTGAGTGATTTATTGATAGTTTATATTCTCATCAATATAAACACCTAAAATAGAAGCATTTTGAAGAGATTTGGGGGTGTCAAGTCTTCCAATCATTGTCTTATTAGGGCTCACACTTAGAAAATAATGGGTTAGTGATTTAGTCTTTTTCATCTAAAATAATTGATTCTAGTAATGTAGAGCACAACCAATGCCTTCAATTTGGGTTTCTGGTTAAATTAATGATTTAATATTATGTTTAGTCCTTAGTATAAGTAGTATTGGAGGGATATTTTAATGGTAGAAATTACCCATTCTTATTTGTAGGTTCCAATTGTTGTTACTTTGTTAGAATAGGGCTTATGTTATATCACCCATAGTTATAGGAAAAACACCATTAATTTTATTGCATTTAAGCCTCCTTTGTATAATTACTCAGGGGTTAAGGCTTTAGAATATCATCTTCATTCAAGGGTATATAATCAAGCACAATTATAAAAAAAAATTGCATGTTGTTAGGGTTTTCTGATTAGAATACAATTATACTGTAGTTGTTGACTTGGAGCATATATTTTTCCTCCAATTAGTGGACTAGTTTCATAAACCTCAATTTTTCATCACCCTCTCTACTATCAGTTCAATGATTTCAATTATAAAAAAACCATGCTCTTTGATTTGATCCATAGTGTCTTATTACCATACTAATTTGTTGGTTTTGTTAATTAACTGCACCAATTAACATTCACATAGTTTTCTACCATTTCACTATTACTACTTATATCCCAAAAATGATTATGCAAGATACAACCTATATTAGTGGATTTTCTCTATGATTTTTGTTGGGTTTATATATTAAGAAACATCCTTTTGACTTATATGGTGTTTATGGTTAGAATGGTGTTGGATGGTTGATTGGTTTCAATGTCGTTTTCCTCAGTTTTCACATACATAGATGTAAAATCTCTAAATGGTTTTTTTATGAAGATATCAAATTATTGAAATGGTAGTTGTGATATGGGATAATTCCCCACTTACTAGGGTCAAATCAATAGCAAAGAAAACAAAATATACCATCTCTATATTTCTAGATCAGTTGTGTATGTCAATGCAAGATGAATATATGAAGAAGAATACATGTGGTTAGGCATCTATCCCCTTTTATTTGTATTTCAAAAGTAATCCTGAGAGTGTCCTAAATACTCTAAATGCTCTAATCCTCTCTTCAAATATATGAACATAAAGGGAAACACAACCTTCCCCAAAAAATCAGTTATAGAAGTCAAGAAACACTCCCATAGTTATATAGAAGTCAACCTTCCCCATAATTAGTTATAGATGACATATTTATTACATGATCGTCCATGTGAGCACTAGTGAATGGGGCCAACGTTGAAATTTCTTCAATATGTTCCTATAAGCATCGAAATTTGACATGGTTAGACTAGACACATCCTTGATGGTATGGGAGGGTTTCAAGACTCAAGGATGTTTGTTGTCCCAACCACATAATATTTCAGATCATCCATGTCTGCAACAACATTCCTAATGGGGCATCTCATATTTTTCAAATGTCGTTGTTTCCATCCATAGAATCTTTGTTGGAACTCTCTTGAAATGTCATGGAACTTCCAATTCAACCACCACAAATGTCATGCAACCACCCCGCATAGTGAGCACTAGTGAAGGGGGCCAACGTTGAAATTTCTTCAATATGTGCCTGTATGCATCGAAATTTGACATGGTTAGACTAGACACATGCCTTGATGGTATGCCAGGGTTTCAAGACTCAAGGATGTATGATGTCCCGACCACATAATCTTTGAGATCGTTCATGTTTGCAACAATGTTCATAATGGGCGTCTCATTGTCAAATGTCATTGTTTCCATATCTAGAATATTTGTTGGAACTCTCTTTAAATGTCATGGAACTTCCAATTCAACCACCAAAAATGTCATCCACTGACCCCGCATAGTGAGCAGTGAATGGGGCCAACGTTGAAATTTCTTCAATATGTGCCTGTATGCATCGAAATTTGACATAGTTAGACTAGACACATGCTTTGACAGTATGGGTGGGTTTCAATACTCAAGGATGTATGATGTCATACATAAACATTTTGAAAAAAATTCAATGTTGGCCCCATTCATAGGTCATCGTTGTCCATCATGTACTCTAGCGCTAGTACAATGTCTTTTAATAGTCGTTTCCTTTAAAATTTGACCGATCAGAAAATTAAAACGAAATGAGGACAAGATGAGAAAATATATAGAGTGGTTATGTGAGTGATCTTTGAGTATAATGGAAAATATCTCTTCCATGCCATACGCAACACAAGGGAAAATGTTTCCTTTCTCTACTCAATAATCCCTAAAGCATCTCCTTCCTTTTCAGTGCCCTCATGTAGGCAAAAATAGTTCAATCGATTGATTTCTTTATGGGAAACCTAGTGGAGTATTGCCTTAGCTCTTAAATAATTAATAAGAAACTATTTCATGGGCATGGGGTTAAATATTTTCTAATTTTCCTCGCCTCTATGCTTATCTACAACCATTTATCTCTCTTCCAAGGTTTGCTATTACATCATTGCTGCATTAGTTTTGGTAATTTCTAAATTTGGATTATTGAGTAACTAAGGGGAATATAGTGTTGGGGTTATGTGAATAATGGTGAGAATGATCACAAGAGAATTTCAATGAGGTGGGATACTTCATGAATGACTCACACTTATTGAAAATGTTTAAACTCTCTGCTGATGTGGGGATTTATTTAATGTTGGAGGATATCAAAGATGTGTCATTGCGACTAAGTGGACATATGTTGTTGATAACGATGTCATCAAATCATCATATTCACTCATATATTATTCATAGGAAGATGTCATCAGCTCATCATTTTCATTATTGCTGTCATTCACCCACCACAAATGTCATATTGCACCAACCCCACATAGTGAGCAGTGAATGGGGACAACGTTGAAATTTATTCAAACTGTACATGTAAGCATCGAAATTCGACATGGTTAGACTAGACACATGGCTTGATGGTATGGGAGGGTTTCAATATGCAAGGATGTATGATTTCCCCACGTAATCTTTGAGATTGTCCACATTTGCAGCAACGTTCATCATGTTGTACCTCTCATTGTCATCATTCGTCATTCCCTTCTATAGAATCGTTGTCAGAACTATGTTGAAATCTATCATGGAACTTCAAATACACCCATCAAAAATTTCTTCCACTAACCCCACACAGTGAGAAATGAATGGGGCCAATGTTGAAATGTTTTCAATCTATGCCCATATGCATCGAAATTTGACATGGTTAAACTAGATAGTTTTCTTGAAGGTATGGGAGGGTTTCGATACTTAAGGATGTTTGATGTCCCCGCATAATATTTGAGATCATCCATGTTTGCATCAGCGTTCAATATAATGGATGTCTCATAGTGAGAAGTGAGCAGTGAATGGGGCCAACGTTGAAATTTCTTCAATGTGTGCTTGTATGCATCGAAATTTTACATGGTTAGACTAGACATGTGCCTTGATGGTATGGGAGGGTTTCAAGACTCAAGGATGTATGATGTCATACAAAAACATTTTGAAAAAAATTCAATGTTGGCCCCAGTCACAGGTCATTGTTGCCCATCATGTACTCTACCCCTAGTACAATGTCTTTTAATAGTTTTTTCCTAGAAAATTCGACTGATCATTTCTAAATCTAGATTATTGAGTAACTAAGGGGAATATAGTGTGGGGGTTATGTGAATAATGGTGAGAATGATCAAAAGAGAATTTTTGTGAGGTAGGAGAATGCATGAATGACTCACACTTATTGAAAATGTTTAAACTCCTTATTGATGTAAGGATTTCATTAATGTTGGAGGATATCAAAGATGTGTCATTGTGACTAAGTGGACATATGTTGGTGAGAACGATGTCATCATCTCATCATATTCACTCACAGATTCTTCAGAGAAATATTTCATTAGATCATCATTTTTAGTATTGTTTTTATTCACCCACCAAAAGTTTCATCTTGCACCAACCCCACATAGTGAGCAGTGAATGGGGACAACATTGAAATTTATTCAAACGGTGCATGTATGCATAGAAATTTAACATGGTTAGACTAGACACATGGATTGATGGTATGGGCAGGCTTTAATACCCAATTATGTATGATTTCCCCACATAATCTTTGAGATCGTCCACATTTGCATGAACATTCATCATGCTTCACCTCTCATTCTCATGATTCATCATTCCCTTCTATAGAATCGTTCTCAAGACTATCTTGAAATTTGTCATGGAACTTCAAATACACCCATCACAAATTTATTCTACCGACCCCGCATAGTGAGCATTTAATGGGGCCAACGTTGAAATGTTTTCAATCTGTGCTAGTATGCATTGGAATTTGACATGGTTAAACTAGATAGTTGCCTTGAAGGTATGGGAGGGTTTCGATACATAAGGATGTTTGATGTCCCCGCATAATATTTGAGATCATCCATGTTTTCATCAACATTCAATATAATGGATGTCTCATGGTGAGCATAGTGAATGGGGCTTGCCTTGAAGGTGAATGAGCATAGTCAAATTTATTCCACCGACCCCACATAGTGAACAGTGAATGGGGTCAACATTAAAATTTCTTCAAAATGTTTGTGTATGCGTCAAAATTCGACATGGTTAGACTAGACACATGCCTTGACCTTATGGGAGGGTTTCAAGACTCAAGGAATCTGTCTGTTGTCCCAACCACATAATCTTTGAGATCGTCCATGTTTGAAACAACGTTCATAATGGGGCATCTCAGATTTGTCAAATGTCGTTGTTTCCATCCAAAAAATCTTTGTTGGAACCCTCTTGAAATTTCATGGAACTTCCAATTCAACCACCATAAATGTCATGCACCAACCCCACATAGTGTGCACTAGTGAATAGGGCCAACGTTGAAATTTCTTCAATATGTTCTTGTATGCATCGAAATTTGGCATGGTTAGACTAGACACATGCCTTGACCTGATGGGAGGGTTTCAAGACTCAAGGATGTTTGATGTATCGGCCACATAATATTTGAGATCCTCCATGTTTGCAACAATGTTCATAATGGGGTGTCTCATATTTCTCATATGTCGTTGTTTCCATCCATGGAATCTTTGTTGGAACTCTCTTGAAATGTCATAGAACTTCCAATTCAACCACCACAAATGTCATGCACCGAGACCACATAGTGAGCACAAGTGAATGGTGAAAATGTTGAAATTTATTCAATATGTTCCTGTATGCATCAAAATTTGACATGGTTAGACTAGACACATACCTTGACGGTATGTGAGGGTTTCAAGATTCAAGGATGTATGATGTCCCTACCACATAATCTTTGAGATTGTCCATGTTTGCACCAATGTTCATAATGGGCGTCTCATTGTCAAATGTCGTTGTTTCGATCTATAGAATATTTGTTGGAACTCTCCTGAAATGTCATGGAACTTCCAATTCAATGTCCACCAAAAATGTCATGCTCTAACCCCACATAGTGAGCAGTGAATGTGGCCAACATTTAAATTTCTTCAATATGTCCTTGTATGCATCGAAATTTGACATGGTTAGACTAGACACATGCCTTGATGGTATGGGAGGGTTTCAAGACTCAAGGATGTATGATGTCATGAAAAAACATTGTTAAAAAATTTCAATGTTGGCCCCATTCATGGGTCACCGTTTCCCATCATGTACTCTACCCCTAGTACAATGTCTTTTAATAGTTGTTTCCTAGAAAAAATTTCTGATCATTTCTAAATTTGGATTATTGAGTAACTAAGGGGAATATAGTGTGGGGGTTATGTGAATAATGGTGAGAATGATCACAAGAGAATTTCCATGAGGTAGAAGAATGCATGAATGACTCACACTTATGGAAAATGTTTATACTCCTTGTTGATGTGGGGATTTGTTTAATGTTGTGGGATATCAAAGATGTGTCATTGCGACTAAGTGGACATATGTTGGTGAGAATGATGTCATCATCTCATCATATTCACTCACACATTCTTCGGAGGAGGATGTCATAAACTCATCATTTTTATTACTGTTTTCATTCACCCACCACAAACATCATCTTGCACCGACCCCACATCATGAGCAGTGAATGGGGACAATGTTGAAATTTCTTCAAACTGTGCATGTATACGTCGCAATTTGACATTGTTAGACTAAACACATGGGTTGACGGTATGGGAGGGTTTTAATACTCAAGGATGTATGATGTACCAACATCATATTTGAGATTATCCAAATTTTCATCAATGTTCATCATGTTGCACCTCTCATTGTCATCATTCGTCATTCCCTTCTATAGAATCGTTGTTGGAACTATCTTGAAATTTGCCATGCAACTTCAAATACACCCATCGCAAATTTATTCCACCGACCACACATAGTGACCAGTGAATGGGGCCAACGTTGAAATGTTTTCAATGTGTGCCCGTTTGCATTGAAATTTGACAGGGTTAATCTAGATAGTTTCCTTCAAGGTATGGAAGGGTTTCAATACTTAAGGATGTTTGATGTCCCCGCATAATATTTGAGATCATCCATGTTTTCATCAACGTTCAATATAATGGATGTCTCATAGTGATCATAGTGAATGGGGCCTGCTTTGAAGGTGAATGAGCATAGTGAAGTTTCTTCCACCGACCTCGCATAGTGAGCAGTGAATGGGGCCAACGTTGAAATTTCTTCAAACTGTGCATGTATGTGTCGAAATTCAACATGGTTAGACTAGACACATGCCTTGACGGTATGGTAGGGTTTCAAGACTCAAGGAATATGTCTGATGTCTCATCCACATAATCTGTGAGATCATCCATGTTTGCAACAATGTTCATAACGGGACGTCTCATATTTGTCAAATGTCATTGTTTCCATCCGTAGAATGTTTGTTGGAACTCTCTTGAAATGTCATGGAACTTCCAATTAAACCACCACAAATGTCATGCACCAACCCTACATAGTGAGCACTAGTGAATGGGGCCAACATTAAAATTTCTTCAATATGTACCTGTATGCATCAAAATTTTACATGGTTAGACTAGACACTTGCCTTGACAGTATGGGAGAGTTTCAAGACTCAAAGATGTTTGATGTCCCGACCACATAATCTTTGAGATAGTCCATGTTTGCAACAACATTCATAATGGGGTGTCTCATATTTGTCAAATGTCGTTGAATCCATCCGTAGCATCTTTGTTGGAACTCTCTTGAAATGTCATGGAACTTCCAATTCAACCACCACAATTGTCATGCACCTACCCCACATAGTGAGCACTAGTGAATGGTGCCAATGTTGAAATTTCTTCAATATGTGCCTGTATGCATCGAAATTTGACATGGTTAGACTAGACACATGCCTTGACGGTATGGGAGGGTTTCAAGACTCAAGGATGTATGATGTCTTGACCACATAATCTTTGAGATCGTTCATGTTTGCAACAACGTTCATAATGGGCATCTCATTTTCAAATGTTGTTGTTTCCATCTGTAGAATCTTTGTTGGAACTCTCTTGAAATGTCATGGAACTTCCAATTCAACGTCGACCAAAAATGTCATGCACCGACCCTTCATAGTGAGCAGTGAATGGGGCCAACGTTGAAATTTCTTCAATATGTGTGATCTAAAAATGAAGAAGACTTGAAAAACTTGAAAACTTATTGCAAGTGAAATGTTATGTGTTTAAAGAAAATGGATCAGTTTGCAACACATAAATTAAAGGATTACTTATGCAAATTACATATAGACAACAACATAATGATTGAACATAAGCACATAAACACAGCAATTTGATAAAGGAGTTCACCCCTCTTATGGGCTACATCTCCTGGTCCAGCTTCCAATGGTTTATTATTATTAATTGCTCAAAAGTGCTCAAAAACATGTCTTACAATGCTCAAATTGACAAACCGACTGCTCCAATGGCTTCCTAGCGTCCAAAAACCCCTGTTTGGGCTATTTTGGCACCTCAATCGATCGAAAAATGAAGAATTTAGGCCTCCTAGAAGTCTCCTTCTTCAAGCTTGTTGTCTCTGGTTCTACAATTCGCACTCTTCTCCAATGAACCTAGCTCACACGCTCATTTAAGCGCAAACACCTAGCAGAGGGTGCAACCGTGCCAACGGTGCAAACCGTAGGACGGTTAAGGGCGCGCCAGGCCCTAACCGCCTCGGCACTTGGGCGTATGGCCATGTGACCTCGCGCATTGATAAAAGGTGGTTAACCAGTTACACAACCGCGTAACTAACCTCTCGTGCACATTATACACCGGTCATATGGTTGTTAAACAAAACCACGGGCTATATGTTTAAACCCGCACATATACAATGGAGTGGCTATGGTTCAAACCCCCGCGCCATTCATTATAACTGCGCGCCATATAATATACGGTGGTCACATGAAAGTTCAAACAACCATGGGCCGAGGCTTAGCCCCGGCCCGACCCCCCGCCCAATATACAAAAGTTTAAACATAAATACATTTAAACCCACATTCATAAGAAGCAATAATCGGTGGCCTATTGGCCGGGCGGTCGTGCGAAGGCGCTAGCTATGTGGGGAGGTCCGGGGGTCGAACCCCGCGGCCTCCAATACATTTTATATAAAACAAACTAGCCAATAAACGAGTGACACGTGGCGCCCATGGATTGGGCCACGTGTCCTCACACTATTCGCCAGCTACAGGACACGTGTCGCTCCCGGATTCATCAACAGTCAACCTATCAACATCTGCCATGTCATCATCGTACGGTCTGTACAGTCCTACCACGTCAGACCGTATGAACTGTACGGACTGTACAAACAGGTACAGTCAGCATCAATTTTTTTGCCTGTTTGGCTTGACGAACAGATCGTGATATCTTCTCCATACGGACTCTGTTTGACAAAGTAAATATACCACCGGAATTAGGAAGATGAGACGGATGCAATGGCTATGTTTTCGTCGCATTCCGAGCACTTTGAAATTTGAGCAAAATTTGATCCCCTGATCACACCTCCCCATTGGGAAGCTTTTAGACCTCCAAAAGACTATCTCAGTCTATGTGAATATGAGGGTATAGTTCCATCACCCTTCCGACCTCAATCCACTTGGCCTTGCTTGGATTCGTCCCTTTAAGACCAACTCACAAATACTCCACATTTCCTCGCTTCGAAGTTCGCATTTTCCTGTCAAGGATGGTGTCTTCCTACAGTTCTGTTAGATACTCTGGAGAAAAATCATCTATGGAAGGAATCTGAACTTTCTCTCCTTGATCATCAATCAATGGAGGCTCATACAACTTCAAATTCTCAACATTAACAACTGCATACATCTGCATATAAGGAGGCAAATCTAAACGAAAAGCATTGTTACCAATCTTGTCGACAATTTTGAAGGGACCATATCAAATTGGTTTCAACTTTTTACCTTCTCCTTTAAGCCTCTCCTTGCTGATGTAAAGCTAAAATTCATCACCAACTTTGAAACTGTGATCAACACGATGCTTGTCACGTCTCGTTTTGTATTTGGCCTGACTCTTTTCCAACTACTCTTGCACCACCTAATGTATCGACTGAATTTGTTCAATGAACTTCTCTGCCCGATCAATATCATATTGCCCATCAATAGAAATATGTTTCCCAAAGATAAAATCTAAAGGCGACTTGGGCAAATAGCCAAAACA
>SNQJ01S0106054.1:15504-55290 GCA_010110895.2 Picea sitchensis | reverse complement strand
AAGGTCAGATCTTTGCTTGTGCTTCTACATCTTGAATATATTGTGATCTCCATGTGTTGATAAATCTTGTATGCACTTAATAACTCAATAAATTAGTAGTAGTTAGTGATTCCAAGAAAGAATTTGGCTTGGGATCATTACATGGGAGGCCTCTTAGGCCCTTGTAATAGTCATCACACATTATACACTAAGTAAATATAGGAATATATATGCAATAAAGAATAATGTAATAATGTATTTGATAATTGAACTTAACAAAGGATTAGTTGGAATGGGTACAACCACTCCAACCATCTATCCTATGTATATATACTCGTGAAGATGGAATAGAAAGGTGATTATTTAACCTTCCCAAAAATACTTCTTGAATACGTGTGTGTCTTGATGTGTTTTCCCTAATGCACTCTCTTGTTGAATGCATCCTCTGGTTCTATAGACTACAAAAAAATTGCCTCTTGTACGGTCATTGGTATGTTGTGGTAATCCCACTACTATAGGGGAGTTTTCTCCGAAAGAACCTATCTCACCTACTATTCATTGATGATATTTAATCTTCTACCTGTGTGAATCCTTGGAAGGGCGTAAGTTGAAGGAAATCATGGATTGGTTATGTTATGTGATGGGAATGCTAATAAATGATGAAAAGTCTGCCATCTTCTTTCTGGAGTTTATAGAGGAGGAACGAGTTCATATTCAACCTATTTTTCGATTCTCTGCTCATAATATTGGGGAGGGTGTCAAATACCTAGGGTTTGTCCTAAAACCCAATAATTATGGAAAGGAAGATTGGATATGGTTACTAGCACATGTTGAGAAGAGGAACAGTTTTTGGTGCAATAGATGGATAGTGTGTGGCGACTGGTTAACATTGGTAAAATCGATGTTGGAAGATATTCTTATTTATTGGAACCTTCTAGCATATATTCCAAAAGGGATCCTCACTAGTATCAAGAATATATGTTTCAGTTACTTGTGGAAGAATAGTGATGAATTACTTGGTTCTCATTTGGTTGCATGGAAGCAACTATCTTAGCCAAAATCCATGGGAGGGTGGGTTTTAAAGGATCTCTACTCTTTTATTAAGGCTCTTGCGGAAAAATATATATGGGCTTTCATTACTCGAGACAACTTGTGGAGGAATATACTTATAGATGAATACTTTTCCCTGTATTTAATCATTACATGTATCTAACGTAGACAAAATCCTACCCAAAATGTCTCCAATTAGTGGCGAGCATTAACATTGACCTTTCCAATTATAGGTAGATTTTTGTCTTGGAAGGTAGGGACGAGTGCAAATGTGAGGGTAGGTGTTGATAATATAGCAAGATGTTACGACCATAATTATCTCTCCAATGGTCTTATCACATGCTTTCTTGAAGAAAGACAAAGCACATTAAATAGGTGTGGGGACTAGGATATTTTGACGATGTGGATCCAAGGCTAGAATTCAGTAGAAGCAATGAATTTGGATGCATAGTGGTATCATGAATGTTCAATGTATATTTGAGGATTGATGAGGGCCCATGTTCAACTCTTCGACAATGAGGATGAATTCGTGTGGAAATATAAAAAAAATCAGGGGGCTCCCACATAGCCAAATTGGGATATCAAGCTATGATGTGTGATGAGGCTTAGGAGCTGAAGTGGTGGTTTTCAAAGCTATGGAAAACAAAAGGACCACAAAATAGCATATTATTTATCTAGCTCATCCTTAAAGGGAAGGTCCTCACTTGGGACAGATTACAAATAAGAGGGAAGTGGGGACCTAGGTTTTGCTACTTATGCAAAAAATTGGATGAAACAAACACTCATGTGTTCTTACGATGCCCCTTCAAGATCCAAGTTTAGCAAGAAATTGAGCAAAGTTTGGATATGTCTCTTCTTTGGCGGAAAGAATCTATCTCTTATTGTTTTCATGATTTTTTTATGAATACCTCTATGAAATATTTGTGTCCATTGCCTATTTTGGTGGCTTGGGTTATATGGCTAGCACAGAATTCAAGGATATTTGAAGGTAAGGCACATCCCACTTTTAAAATATCCCAGCAAGCAATGGCTATGCTATCAAATTTCAAATATGTAATGAAAGAAATAAAAAAATAGAGAAGTATTAGAGGTGTAGATTGCAAATCCATGGAATGGAGTTTCTTTAATGGTGCGTGCCAGGGAGAGAGTGCGATGTGTGGCCTTGGTTTTTTGCTTCACTTTTATGACTGTCATTATATCACTAGGAAAGCTAATATGGGTAAAGGTTAAATGTGTTTGGAAATGGAATGATCAAGCATTACAAGTATTCGAGGACTCCAAACTAACTATTGATTGGATGAATGAGAGTGTGCAATTGATTGATCTTTCTTTATGTATAATCAAATAGTTGTTGAAATCTTGTGCTAGTAATTTCTAGTGATTTTCTATTGCGCATGTTTATAGAGAAAATAATTCTTTGGCAGACTCACTCTCCAACGAGACCATCTCTCTTCCCAAACTCAAGCTTGTTATGGAGGTTCATGTAAATGGGGAGGTGAACTCCTACAAGGAAGATATTTTCTCTAACAACTAGACTCATTTGTCATGGGTTTCTGAAGAATCGATGATGGGTTTTTTTTATTGTTTTAAATAAAATGTAAAAGTCAAATGACAATGTTTTTGTATATGGTGTTGGTCGTAGACAACAAGTTTTTGGGTGTGCCACGACACCTAAGGAATCTAACTTTGTTTTCTCTAGAAATAAAGATACATTTTTTTCTCGAACTTCATCCTTCATCATGATGCCTTTGTTGAAGGTGGACTTAAGTAAAGAAAACAATGCTTTGAACTCTCCAATGTTGTTTGTCCCTAAACCTAGATTTTTTTTTCCTGTAAAGTAATGAGAATTTGAGAGAAAGAGCACATAACCCAGTCCACAAACTTGTGTTGGACCTTGACAGGCCCCATCAAAGAAAATTTCAAGGAGTTGACTTGCCAATCACTAGTTCACTTACCAATATATGATTTGCAACCTTTTATGAGGAATGAAAAGTAGAAAGTAGTGCCAACACATGGGCAGTTACTTGGAAGGAAGGCATTTGTTTATCCTAAAAAATACAAGCATTCCTAGCCAACCAAATACCCCAAATGACCAAGTATGGAACAACTCTATAGTTCTCTAGATCCCTCTTGTTAAACCATTCCTTCATATTAGCATTCAAATTTCGCTTCAACCACATATTTGTGAGACTCAGTTTTCTTTCCACCTCTAACCACACATGCATAGAGAATTTGTAGCTCATGAAAATATGTGAATTTGTTTCTTCATGATATTTGCACAAACAACACCATCCAATCCCCATTTTGTTCCTTTTTTGCAATTTCTCCCAAGTCAACACTCTATTAATCAAAACCAAACACATAAACAAAGTACATTTAGAAGGCACTCACACCTTCTGGAGTTTTGACCACCACCAAGCTCCCTCCCTGGGAGGCGGAGCTTGTAGTGACAAATATCTTAGTTTAGTTGTGTAAGATCCTCCAACTTTGTTCATGGCCCAACTAAGTTCATCATAAATATCCTCTAACCTGATGTGATCTTTCCTTAGTTCAACTAGGAAATCCTACCAATAGTGTCCCAATCCATCAACTATACCTAAATCATGGGTCGAGAGCCAACCTTATGACCAAATTGTAGTATCATATGGCCTATCAATTCTATTGAGAGTACATCACCCCATCTCTTACAGATGAACTACAAGTTCATCTAGACAGAAAACGCCATGTCCACAGCCCAAAATAGCATCAAAACGAATCCTTACCTAAGTCCCATTACCAATTTTCCATGCCAAGGAATTTCAAATAATAGGAAAATCCATGGTTAATTATTTCTACTGGTTGGAAACATTATGAATGTTCTTTCTTTCGGTCCTAATCCATTCAAATAAGGAATTAGGAGCAATATGTGTCTTAGTCATGATCCTTCTCCAAAGACTGTCTTTGGTTATCAATTTCCAAAGTGACTTAGTTGTCAGAGAGTGACCAGAGAGATGTATATATTTTAAGCCCCATCCCCTTATATTCTTAGGAACTATAATTAAATTCCAACTAGCTAAATGAGAGCCCTTGTATTCACTACTTCCCTTCCAAAGGTAATTGAAACAACACTTTATGACCTTCTCCAAAATTCCCTTAGGAATATGAGCTAAGGCATGCCACAACACTAGAATGGCCTCAAGTACAAACATGATCAACACTAATCTTCCACCTCTAGAAATCCACCTATTACACCAAATGGTAATTCATTGTTCTATTCTAGAGACTTTTCATCTCCAATCCTCCTTCCCGTAATTGTTAGGTTTTAGGTTAAATCCAAGGTATCTAAGACCTCCATTAAAGGAAAGATATTGAAAGGGGGGGATTCTTCCAAGTCTAGCAGATAGAAAATAATCCATTGATCCAGATGGATATCGATGGCCACCCACCTATTCCACTGGCTTGAAAAATAGTTTTCCACCTTGGCATTTTTTTAGCAGTTTTTCGGGTTCCAAACTTCCAAGGTCGTTTTGAGCCCCTAAACGACTTTTTTTGGGGATTTGGGGCCAAGGTGACTATGGATGGCATTGACCTGGGCCAATCGAAAGTTGTTATTCTCGGTTAGACCTTTCCAACAGGCTATCGTGCGCCTAGAACGGAGTTCGTATGCAAAAGTTATGACCCTGATAATTTGATGTACTAACTTACCCCAACGAGGCCCACATGACTTTTAGCGCTTCATCTCCTAGGGTTAGGTTTTTGGATGTCTAGGGTTTTGGAATTCATATTTATTGTAAAAAGGCCTTTAGAGCCTCATTGTAGTCATCTTCTTGTGAATGAGTGCAGTCGTCACATCTCTTCTCAGAGATAATCCGTCACCATTCTAGCAAGCTTGTTTTCCGCTGCATTTTATAGTTTCAACTTATTTCCTTATTGAATAGAAATTAGTTTTACTGTATATCTATTATTTTGTGTTAAGAATGTTTTGATAATAATCTGTATTCATTTCATTCTGCTCATAAAATCTGGATCAGTGGTATTAGAGCGGTCTGCTCCTTGTTGTTCTTAATGCATGTCGCCAACTAGGTCAGGGTATAAAGAATTGGGTCTCAAGCTTGTTTCTCTTGAGGAAAAAATCTCTCGCACGCCCAAGCGACCTCTCATGGCGAGAGAAAAGAAATATGACAGGACAAGAGATCCCTTTAAAATGTTTCTCGAGGAAGCCTTTACACAATAGAGGAACGAGATGATGGATAGTTTTGTGCAAATCCTTCAGTGGCTACCAACAAGGGATGCATCTTCCTCAAATGGAGGCATCGCCCCCTTCAAGGTACAAATCAACTTTCATATTCCTATATTTGAAGTTCAGATAGACACAGATGTTGTAGACAAATGGTTGAATCTGCTAGAAGGGTATTTCTCTGTCCATAACTTCTCAAATCGAGAAAAGATTACTTTTGCGCTCCTCAAAGTTGTTCCCCGTGTCAAATATTGGTGGGAAAATTTCTACGAGCAAAAGGAAACAGAGGAACCCTCATTGCAATCACCTAGGAGTCCTTCAAGGATGTTATTAAGGAACAATACTACCCTGTTGGAAGTTATGACGACCTGTACACAAAATAGACCACACTGCGGCAAGAAAGAGACCAAGCAGTGCTTGAGTTCACAAATATTTTCCATACCTTGTGCACCAAGTTGGTATAAAATATTCTAAGCGACATTTGGTGCTCAAGTATCGTGGCGGTCTGCATAGATACATCCAACCCGAAATGGATTTTCTGGACATCTCATCCTTGGGCGCGGCCTACCGATATGTCGTCAAAATCGAGCAGAAGCTCAAACAAAAGATGAGGCAATTTGGGCTTCGGAACCCCTCACAACAAAAGCCAGGAAAAGTCGGCCCCAACCCACAGAACAAAGGATAGAATAAAGATGAACCGCCTCAGGACAACTAGTCCAGCCTGCAAGCAAATAAGGACATCGGAAAGACAAAGAAAGATATCGGGAAGTGGTGCGACTTCCATAATATCCCCTGGCATAACACTGTTGATTGTCGCTCAAAGAAGTTGTTGGTGATTGAGGTGAAATCCTCTGAATTATATGCAAGTTTTGACTCTGAGTCAAAACCGGAAATGGGGAGATAGATCATTGATGCAGAACCCAGTTCTATCATTGCTACCACCAAGCTCCAACCCGGTGAACCAGACGAGTGAGAGGAAGGCAAGCGCCTTTTTCATTCACAGATGTGGGTGAAGGGTACCCTATTTCACTTCATCATTGATAGCAGTAGCCAGAAGAACCTCATCTCAATAGAGGTTTTCAAGCGACTCACCTTTCCAACAACACTGCACCTGCAGCCCTACACCATCGAATGGCTATGCCAAGGAAGCGACATCAACGTCAGCCAACAATGTCACCTTTCATACGACATCAAGCCCTTCAAAGATGAGGTATTGTGTGATGTTTCCCCTCTTGAAGTTTGTAATGTTATTTTGGCCCAACCATATTTACAGAAATTCCATGTTGTATATGAGTCTATGCCTCGCAGTGTTATTATTACTTTGAACAATAAATTGTACAGGATACTCGAGGCAGTTCCACCTAGTGTTATTTCCTTGATCTCTACCAAGCAATGCAAGAAGGTCATCTCTCATATGGGGAAGTTTTTCTTCTTCGTAATTCGCTCTCAGAATGAGTGAAAGATCACAGCCACATCTAGGGTCTCCACAGTCGAACTCTCCACACAGCAGAAGCAAGTAGATAAGGTCTTGGAAGAATACTCAGATATATTCTCCTCACCTATCGGGATACCTCTGCACTGTTAAGTCAAGCACCCCATTGATATGACCCTCGATGCATCATTGCTCAATGGGCCAGTCTACCTCCACTCTCTGTTAGAGAATGAGGAGATCAAGTGACAGATCCAAGAAATGCTCCACAAGGGGCACATCCATCCCAGATCATCACCTTACAGGAGCCCAATCGTGTTGGTACAGAATAAATATGGAACCTAGAAACTCTACATTGATTATCGAGCCCTTAATAAAATCACAGTCAGAAACTGATACCTGATTCCCCGAATCGATGACCTCCTTGATCAGCTCATGGGGTCCAAATACTTCAGTAAGATTGATCTGAAGTCTGGCTACCACCAGGTCCCGATAGAATAGATAGATGTATGGAAAACCGCCTTCAAGTCAAAGGAAGGTCTTTTTGAATGGTTGTTCATGCCCTTTGGTTTGAAAAATGCTCCAATCATTTTCATGAGGATTATGGACGATATCATGCGACCATTCACTAATAAATTTGTAGTGGTGTATCTAGATGACATTCTCATTTACAGCGAGACTTGGGCATAACACTTGCAGCATATTCAGCAGGTTTTGCACACCCTGCGGTAGCACAAGCTATACACCAACTTGGAAAAATGCTCCTTCGACATGGACAGGGTCCATTACCTGGGCTACATTGTTGATCACCATGGCGTACATGTGGATCCATCCAAGATCCAAGTCATTCGTGACTGGCCAGCCCCAACCACGGTCACTGAGCTTCGGAGCTTCTTGGGCCTTGCTAATTTCTACCACAGGTTCGTGTTGGGATTCTCCCATATTGCATGGGCCCTCAACCAAATAACCAGGGGCGGTGGTAAGGCGAAATTTTTGTGGGGTAAGTCCCAAAAACAAGCGTTTGATGATTTGAAGTAGTGCTTGTGCTCAACCCCAGTACTTTCACTACTGAACCTGCAACAGCCCTTTGAGATCGAGACATATACTTCAGACTATGTTGTGGGCATCGTTCTCACTCAGCATGGCCACCCTGTGGCCTATCATAGTGAGACACTATCAGATTTTGTATGTAAGTGCCCTACTTACGACAAATAAATGTACTCCATTGTGAAATCATGTCACTAGTGGAGACATTACATTCTTGGGAAGGATACAGTCATCCACACTGATCATAAGTCATTGCAGTTCATGCAGACACAAGGAAAATTGCAGAATGAAATCCATCATAAGTGGTCCACATACTTGCAGCAATTCCACCTCAACATCAAGTATAAAACAAGAAGCAACAACCGCGTCACTAATTGCCTTAGTAGATTGCCAGTCGCGACACTCACCACGATGCTAGACTCTTGCTTCTATGAGACCTCTAGATGGCCCCAACTCTATGAGACAGACCCAGACTTCACCACCACCTACCAAATGTTGGGTGTAAATGCAGTTGTCGATAATTTCCATCTTTAGGATGGGCTTCTATGTCGTCTAGGCCATATCTGTGTTCCATCAAGCAAGCGAGTGAAGTTGATCTGGGAAGCCCACTACAATCGGGTGGTAGGACACTTCAGTGTCAAAAAGACAGTGGCAATGTTGCATAAACATTTATACTGGCTTAAATTTCAACAGGAGGTCACCAAGTATATCAGGTCATGCATTGCTTGTGCTATGGACAAACCGACCACTAAGAAACAGGGCATGTACACTCCTATGCCTACTCCTGACAGGCCATGGGAATCCATCTCAATGGACTACATGTCGGGCCTCCCATCCACCAAGCGAGGAAATGATTGTGTTTTTGTGGTTGTTGATCGATTTTCTAAGATGGTCATTCTGGTCGCCTGCAAGAAGAGCATCACAGCAGAGGCCAGTGCCAAGATCTTCTTTGAATGAGTCTGGGTACATTCTGGAATCCCAAAAACCATTGTCTCATATCAGGACAGTCAATTTCTCAGCACATTATAGTCGATCCTTTGGTCACTGTTGGACACCAAGCTCACCAAATCCACGACCTTCCACCCCCAGACAGATTGCCAAACCGAGGTTGTAAATCGAATGATCGTTCATATCCCGTTCATGTATAAATCAAATCACCCTCACACATGGGATGAGATTCTTCCCTATGTCTAGCATAGCTACAACCAAGCCTTACATAGCTCAACCGACCACAACCCCTTTCAGGTGGGGTTGGGATTCCAACCATTGGGTCCCATAGATGTTGCACTACCCCTTGTGGTCACCTTCACCGACTCATCTACTGCTCCAACTGAGGTTGAAAAAGCCACCTGATTCATTGAGTGGATCCATCACATTTGTCAACAGGTTCAGGATATCTTACAGAAGTGCAATGACAAGTACAAGCAGCGCCATAATCAACATTGGGTGCCACATAAGTTTCAGGTGTGCGACAAATTTTGGTTGCACTTACAGAAAGAATACCTTACAGGACCCCATCGAAAGCTTTGCCCACTCTGTTAGGGGTCGTACACCATCACCAAGGTTGTGGGTAATAATTCTTTTGAGCTCAGCATTCCTCCTTTCCTTGGCCTACACCCAGTGTTCAACGTGGATCTCCTTCAGCCTTATTTCCCACCATTATTGGACACCTCAGAGGTAACAAAATAGTTGACACCAACCGAGCTCAACCCCGACTTCATACGACAAGAATATAGTGATCAGATTGTGGAAAAAAAGGTCAAGGGAACTCTCCAGCAAAGGATCCAAGTTGTCAAAGTCGGGTAGCTCCTACACCAAGGCAAGTGGCTCACCCGGGGCCAAATTCAACAGAAATTTCCTCATTTGATGGGGGAACTCAACGCAATGGAGACCATTGCTTCCTAAGGAGGGAGGATTTATCCAGGTGGATATCAGTGGCCACCCACCTATTCCACTGGCTCGAAAAATAGTTTTCCACTTTGGCAGTTTTTTGGGTTCCAAACTTCTAGGGTCGTTTTGAGGCCCTAAACGACATTTTTTGGGGATTTGGGGCCCAGGTGACTGCAAAAGGCACTAACTTGGGCTAGTAAAAAATCCTTCTTCTCATTTAGACCTTTTCAACGGGCTATCGTTCCCCTAAAAAGGAGATCGTATGCAAAAGTTACAACCCCGGGAAGTTGATGTACTAACTTACCCCAACGGGGCCCACATGACTTTTGGCGCATCATCTCCTAGGGTTAGGTTTTTGGATGTCTAGGTTTTTTCCTTCATATATATTGTAAAAAGGCCTTCAGAGCCCCATTGTAGTCATCTTCTTGTGAATGAGTTCAATCGTCACATCTCTTCTCAGAGATAAGACTCCACCATTCTTGCAAGCTTGTTTTCCGCTGCATTTTACAATTTCAATTTATTTCCTTATTGAATAGAAACTAGTTTTACTGTATATATGTTATTTTGTGTTAAGCATCTTTTGATAAAAATCTATATTCATTTCGTTCTACTTGTAAAATCTGGATCATCCATCCCATGTGTATACAAAGCATACTTTCCCAAATTAATCTCCATACCAGTTGTAAAAGAATGCAAGCCCAAAATTTCTTTAGGATTCTGACATTCCAGTGTAGTACCATAATTGAATAGTAAAAAATCATCCACGAAGAGAAGATGAGTAAGGGATACCCTCTTCCCACTTGAACCCATTGAATTAATCTAAGTCTTACGGTATCATGAATAGTCCTACTAAGACCCTCTACCACCAATAAGAATAGATAGGGGGAAAGAGGGCATCTATGTCTGAGGCCTCTTGAATTCTTGAAAAAGTAGGATGATTACCCATTAATCAATACTGAGAAGGTTGCATAAGTCACACGGCCTATGATCCACTTTACCAAAGTAAGAGAGAAGACCAAGTGAATCAAAAGTAGTATTACATATAACCAGGAGATCTGATCATAGGCCTTTGACGGGTCTAGTTTGATAGATGTAGCACAAGAGTGAGAGTTCATTATGAAGTGTAGACATTCTTGAGACAATCCAATAGCTTCATGAATCAATCACCCCTCAAGAAACCAAATTGTTTAGGAGAGATGTATCTATATAGTAGAGGCTTTAAGCACATTACAATAACTTTGGAGATGTTTGTATACATGCAATTGCATAAGGAAATTGGCCTAAAGCCATCGAAGTTCTATGGACAATCTTGCTTGGGTATAAGAGTAATAAATTTGGAGTTTATTTTCCTGGGACCTTACATGTCAATGTTACCTCGTCAATTACCTTTAATAAGTCCTCCCCTAGGATCTCAAACAAATCTAGGTAAAAATCCACATGTCGCCCATCGGGTCTTGGACTCTTGTCTTTTTAAAGGAGTTCAATAGCACCAACAATTCCTCCCTAGACACTTCCCTAAAAATTTCTTCATTATTATTTGCCTCAACCATTCGAGGGAAATATGAGACCACCTTCAAAATTTATGTTATATTTTCTCTTCCTGACTCTTTGAATATATCCAAGAAGTGTTGTACACCAAGTTATGCCAATCCTTGGAACCTTCGAATCTTGTTACCATCCATATCAAGCGATTCCCATATGGTATTCTAATTTTTCCTATAATTGGTAAATTTGTGGAAGTATTTAGTGTTCTAGTCCCCCAAGCTTAACCAAGTAGCTCTACTCTTGATTTGTGAATCTTTCTCTTTGTCCAAAAGTAGCTTCTTTTTTTTAGTATCAAGTTGTTTGATACCGGAGAAGTTATCTTCAGTATAGAGACCATTGGGATGTTCTCCATACAATTGCTCCAATTTTTTCTCAGTCTCTTTCAATATGTGTTCTCTTGCCTTAAATCTCTCAGTATCCCAAGGAACAACTTTCTCCTGAACCAAACAAAGAAAGATGACAAATTGTGTACAGGTTGAGTCCGTAGAGTTCACCAATTCTTGAAATTCCACCTATGTTGGCCAACTAGGGTTGTATTTGAAAGGAGCCTTTGGTTTTTCCTCTTTGAGACTCAATTTGAGGAATATGGGAAAATTATCTAAACATCTTGAGGAGTCCACCCAATACTTATAACAAGGAAACTTCTCTAGCAATGCATGATGAACTAGAAATCTATCCAGACATTTTGAGATTCTGGCTTTCCCCACTCTGTTGTTAGTCTAGGTGGGTTTTGCCTCAATTAGATCTACATCTATCCAACCAACCAGATCAAATCTACCAATGAAATAGTTTTCCAACCTATCATGCCTATAATATGAACCCCATATCTCTCATATGTTCAAGGTGAGATTTAAATCTCCACCTAGTATCAAGTTATTCATCCTTATCCACTAATAGGATAATAACTTAGTCCAAAAATGTTATTTTCCTTCGAAAGGTCCATACACATCAAGCAAAGTAATAAACAACCCTATACTCTTGAAAAATACCTATGTGCACAACCCTGAGTAAACAACAAAGTAATTTATTAAAGTCACATTCAAACACCACCAAGTAATTAAGCCCCCAAAAAAACCCTCAACATCCAAAGAAACAAATTCCCAATCCACAAACAAATTTTTGATATCCCTAATCACATATTCACCTCTACCCATAGTCTTGTTGGCTATGGGATTTCAGAACCAAGGTTGAAAGGCTTAACCAACAAATACCCCATAGGCACCAACATATTTAAGAGCTAAAGAAGGTCTCACCCGAGACGTCGTGAGAATCACAGAGACCACAGGTTTCATGCAACTTGTAAAGGAATATAACATACAGGAAACATCCATCATATAACCATGCATTCATTCATAACCACCATTAGATTATTGTGCACAATACTACATGACAGACATACATTCAAACCAGCATATACAAGATATAGAGACAAAATATACTTCATGCTTTCTTTATTAATATTAACAACATTCAAATACAATTACTACGGAGAGGATGACGCATGTGCAAAGCACATTCAACCTAAAACAAATCATAGCAAGTCGTTTTGATCTAGATCTACTTTCTTCTCATATTCAAATAATACCTCCCAACATAACAATATGAAATACAATGCATCATTGGAGCTCTAACTCATATACAACTCACATATAATAATCCACACCTAGAGAATGAAAACCCCACCCCTTCATATCCACATGCATCCCCCTTAATTCTATTGGAGTGTGGAAATCATAACAATTGATCCAGGTGGATATCGGTGGCCACCCACCTTTTCCAGCTGGCTCAAAACAACTTTCTAGCAATTTTGGTAATTTACTATTTTTAGCAGTTTTTCGGGTCCTGAACTTCCGAAGTCGTTTTGAGGCCTTAAACGATGTTTTTTTGGGTATGTAGCTATCGTAAAATCTCATCGTGAAATTTTTGTCAATGGTTGTATTCCTCGGATAGATCTTTCCAATGGGCTATCGTACGCCTAAAACGAAGATCATATGCAAAAGTTATGACCCCGAACAGTTGATGCACTGACTTACCCAAACGGGGCCCACGTGACTTTTGGCGCCTCATCTCCTAGGGTTACATTTTTGGATGTCTAGGGTTTTTGACACTCCTTTTTATTGTAGAAAGGCCTTCATAGCCTCATTGTAATCATCTTCTTGCAAATGAGTGCAGTCATCACATCTCTTTTCAGAGATAAGCCGCCACCATTCCAACAAGCTTGTTTTTCGCTACATTTTACAGTTTCAGTTTATTTCCTTGTTGAATAGAAAACCAGATTTACTGTATCTCTATTATTCTGTGTTAAGCATCTGTTAATAATCTGTAGTCATTTTGTTTTGCTCATAAAATCTGGATCAGTGGTATCAGATCGGTTTGCTCCTTATCCTCTTAATGCATGTCCCCAACGAGGTCAGAGAACAAAGAATTGGGTCTCAAKCTTGTTTCTCTTGAGGACCAAAGCTCTCGCATTCCCAAGCGACCTCTCATGGCAGAAGAAAATGAAGATGATGGGACAGGAGATCCTTTCAAAATTTTGCTTGAGGAATCCCTCACGCAATAAAGGAATGAGATGATGGATAGTTTCGCGCAAATCCTTCAGCGGCTACCAACAGCCGACGCATCTTCTTCGAGTGGAGGCGTCGCCCCCTTCAAGGTACAAATAAACTTAAATATTCCTATATTTGAAGGTCAGGTAGACGCATATGGTGTAGAAAAGTGGTTGAATCTACTATTTTTCTGTCTATAACTTTTCGAATAGAGAAAAGATTACTTTTGTGCTCCTCAAAATCGTTCCCCATGTCAAAGATTGGTGGGAAAAATTTTGTGAGCAAAAGGAAACAGAGGAACCCTCGTTATTTATAGTCACAACCACCTAGGAATCCTTCAGGGATGTTATTAAGGAAAAATACTACCATGTTGGAAGTTATGACGACTTGTATACCAAATGGACCACACTACGGCAAGAAAGAGACCAAGCAGTGCCAGAGTTCACAAATATCTTCCATACCTTGTGCACCAAGTTGGGTATCAAAGATTTAGAGAAACATCTAGTGCTCAAGTATCATGGTGCTATGCATAGATACATACAGACCGAAATGGAATTTCTGGACATCTAGTCCTTGGGCGCGGCCTACCGATATGTCATCAAAATCTAGCAGAATCTCAAACAAAAGACATGGTAATTTGGGTCCGGGAACCCCTCACAACAAAATCTAGGAAAGGGTGGCCCCAACCCGTAGAACAAAGGACAGAGCAAAGATGGACGGTATCAGGACAACTAGTCCAAGACACAAATAAAGAAGGACATTGGAAAGACAAAGAAAGATATCGGGAAGTGGTGAAACTTCCATAAGATCCCTTGGCATAACACTGCTGACCGTCGCTCAAAGAATTCATTGGTGTCCGAAGTGAAATCCTTTGAATCAGATGCGGGTTCTAAATCTGAGTCAGAACAAGAAAGGGGAAAATGAATCATTGATGTGGAACCCAATGCCACCATTGCTACCACCAAGCTCCAGCCTGATGAACCAGACGAGACAGAAGAAGGAGAGTGCCTCTTCCATTCATAGATGTGGGTAAAAGGCACCCCACTACACTTTATCATTGATAGCGGTAGCCAGAAGAACCTCATCTTAGAAAAGGTTGTCAAGCGACTGGCCCTGCCAACAACGTCGCACCCACAACCCTACACCATTGGATGGATCCGCCAAGGAAGCGATCTTCGCATCAGCCAACAGTGTCTATTGTCGTACGACATCAAGCCCTTCAAAGACGAGGTATTGTGTGATGTTGCTCCTCTTGAAGTTTTTGATGTTCTATTGGGACAACCTTATTTATGGAAACATCATGTTGTATATGAGTCTAGGCCTCGTAGTGTTATTATTACTTTGAACAGGAAATTGTACAGGATACCTGAGGCAGTCCCACCTAGTGTTATTTCCTTGATCTCTAACAAGAAATGTAGGAAGGTCATCTCTCAAACGGAGAAGTTTGTCTTCTTCGTGATTCTCTCTCAGAATGAGTGAAAGATCATAGCCAAATCAAGGGTCTATGTGGATGACCTCTCCACATAACAGAAACAAGTAGATAAGGTCGTCGAAGAATACTCAGGTATCGTATCCTCACCTACCGAGGTACCTCTGCACTATCAGGTCAAGCACCCCATCGATCTGACCCTCGACGCATCGCTACCCAATGGGCCAATCTATTGTCGCTCTATGTTATAGAATGAGGAGATCAAGCGATATATCCAAGAACTTCTCCACAAGGGTCACATCTATCCCATCTCATCACCTTGTGGGAGCCCAATCGTGTTGGTACAGAAGAAAGATGGAATCTGGAGAATATGCATCAATTATCGGGCCCTGAATAAAATCACAGTCAGAAAATGGTACCCAATTCCCTGAATCGACAACCTCCTTGATCAACTCACAGGGGCCAAATACTTCAGTAAGATTGATCTAAAGTATGGCTACCACTAGGTCCTGATAGAACAGACAGATGTATGGAAGACCGCCTTCAAGTCAAAGGAAGGCATTTTTGAATGGTTGGTCATGCCCTTTGGTTTGACAAATGCTCCAGCCACTTTCATGAGGATGAAGGATGATATCCTGCGACCATTCACCAATACTTTTGTAGTGGTGTATCTGGATGACATTCTCATTTACAACAAGTCTTGGGCAGAACACTTGCAACATATTCAGCAGGTTTTGCACACCCTGCGGCAGCACAAGCTATATGTCAACTTGGAAAAATTATCCTTTGGCATGGACAAGGTCCATTACCTGGGCTACATTGTTGATCAGCATGGCGTACATGTGGATCCATCCAAGATCCAAGTCATTCATGACTGGCTAGCCTCAACCACACTCATTGAGCTTCAGAGCTTCTTGGGCCTTGCCAAATTCTACCGCAGGTTCATCTTGGGATTCTCCCATATTGCATGGGCCCTCAGCCAAATAACAAAGGGTGGTGGTAAGGAAACATTTGTGTGGGGTCGGTCCCAACAACAAGCATTCAATGATTTGAAGCAACGCTTGTGCTCAGCCCCAGTACTTTCACTACTAGACCTGCAGCAACCCTTTGAGATCAAGACAGATGCTTCAGACTATGTTGTGGGCGCCATTATCACTCATCATGGCCACCCCATGACCTATCATAGTGAGACACTATCAGATGTTGTTTGTAAGTACTCTACTTACGAAAAAGAAATGTACTCCATTGTGCAAGTCTGCTGCCAATGGAGACATTACATTATTGGGAAAGAGACAATCATCCACACTAATCATAAGCCATTGTAGTTCATGCAGACACAAGGCAAATTATAGAATGATTGCCTCAGTAGACCGTCAGTCGTGGCACTCACCATGATGCTAGACTCTTGCGGCCATGAGACCTCTAGATGGCCCCAACTCTATGAGACAGACCCGGACTTCACCACCATCTACCAAATGTTGGGTGCAAACGCAGTTGTCGATAATTTCCATCTTGAGGATGGGTTGTTGTTTCGTCTGGGCCATATCTGTGTTCCATCAAGTGAGGGAGCGAAGCTGATCTAGAAATCCCACTACAATCGGGTGGCAAGACACTTCGGTGTCAAAAAGATAGTGGCAATGCTACAGAAACATTTCTACTGGCTGAAACTTTGACAGGAGGTCAAGAAGTATACCAGGTCCTGCACTGTCTGCATTATTGCCAAACTAACCACTAAGAAACAAGGCCTATACACCCCCCTTCCTACTCCTGATAGGCCATGGGAATCCATCTCAATGGACTACATGTCAGGCCTCCCGTCCACCAAGTGGGGAAATGACTGTGTTTTTGTGGTTGTTGATCACTTTTCTAAGATAGCGATCTAGTTACCTGCAAGAAGAGCATCACATCAAAAGTCACTGCCAAGCTCTTCTTTGAACGAGTCTGGGTACATTTTGGAATCCCAAAAACCATTTTCTCAAATCAGAACAGTTGATTTCTCAGCACATTTTGGTTGACCCTCTGGTCACTGCTGGACACCAAGCTCACCAAATCCAAGGCCTTCCACCCCAGACAGATGGCCAAACTGAGGTCGTAAATCGAATGATCATTCATATCATGTGCATGTATAATTCCAAGCACCCTCACACATGGGATGAGAGTCTTCCCTATGTCTAGCATAGCTACAACCGAGCCTTGCATAGCTCAACCGACCACATCCCCTTTCAGGTGGGGTTGGGATTCCAACCATTGGGTCCCATCTCCTGCTCCAAATGAAGGTGACAAAGCCACCCAATTCATTGAGCAGATCCATCTCATCCACCAACAGGTTCAGGATATTCTACAAAAGTCCAATGACAAGTACAAGCAACACCATGATCAACATCGGGTGCCACATAAGTTTCAAGTGGGCGACAAAGTTTGGTTTCACTTGCAGAAAGAACGCCTTACAGGACCCCATCAGAAGATTCGCCCACTCTATTATGGATCATACACCATCACCAAGGCTATGGGGGACAATCGTTTTGAGCTCAACAATCCTCCTTTCCTTGGCCTACACCCAGTGTTCAACGTGGACCTCCTTCAGCCTTATTTCCCACCATTATTGGACACCTCGGACATAGCACAACAGCTGACACCAACAGAGCTCAACCCTGACTACATACAATAGGAATCCAGTGATCATATTGTGGACACACAGATCAAGGGAACTCAACAACAAAGGATCCAGCTTTATCGAGTCATCAAAGCAGGGCAGCTCCTGCACCAAGTCAAGTGGCTCACCCGGGGCCAAATTCAGTAGAAATTTCTTCATTTGATGGGGGAACTCAACGCAATGGAGACCATTGCTTCCTAAGGAGGGAGGATTTATCCAAGTGGATATCGTTGGCCACCCACCTTTTCCAGCTGGCTCAAAATAGCTTTTTGGCAATTTTGGTAATTTACTATTTATAGTAGTTTTTCGGGTCCTGAACTTCCGGAGCTGTTTTGAGGCCCTAAACGATGTTTTTTTGGGTATGTAGCTATCTAAAACTTTAAACATGAAATTTTTGTCAACAGTTGTAGTCCTCGAATAGATCCTCCCAACGGGCTATCGTACGCCTAAAATGGAGATCATATCCAAAAGTTACGACCCCGGGAAGTTGATGTATTGACTTACCCAAACGGGGCTCACATGACTTTTGGCACTTCATCTCCTAGGGTTAGGTTTTCGGATGTCTATGGTTTTTGACACTCTTGTTTATTGTAAAAAGGCCTTCAGAGCCTCATTGTAATCATCTTCTTGCAAATGAGTGCAGTCGTCACATCTCTTCTTGGAGATAAGTCGCCACCATTCCAACAAGCTTGTTTTCCACTGCATTTTACAGTTTCAGCTTATTTCCTTGTTGAATAGAAAACCAGTTTTACTTTATCTTTGTTATTATGTGTTAAGCATCTATTAATAATTTGTAGTCATTTTGTTCTACTCATAAACTACGGATCAACAACCTTTCCATCTCACCCACAACCTCGACCATGGCCAGTCGAGTTGTTACAAAAGAAGTTACAATGATTAATGAATATATTTGAGTATTTGGCCTACATGCAATCTCTTCAAGTATTTGCACATAGTAGAAAAATGGTTGGTGCACGCAGTAGATCCATGGTTGGCCCAGGCGCTAAAACTTGTCATCATGCGGTGCATCCTCTTGGGCGTGCACGTAGTGCTGAATTATGGCATGCGTGTAGTGCTGATTTATGGTGCATATGCATTCTGCAAAACCTTAGGGTGCCAACAAGTCCCCAATACTATTAGTTGGCTTTTCCTCAAGCCAATGAAATTTTTTATGATGCAATAGAGGCAATGAATGGCACTGTCTTCATGAGATCGACGATGAATTCTTTGAAATGGCCATTGACCTCATCAAAAATTTCTACAAGGTTCTGCATATTTTTGCAAAAATCATCGACATCACCTGGTGTGATCGTATTCATGGTAGGTTTGATTTTCTCGCCCAGTTGTATGATTGGAGATGCCTTTGTTTATGCATCTACAAGTTTGTAGTAGCACAATTGGGCCTTTTCCATTGCGTTTAGCATCATTTCTAAAAGCTTTTGTTGGTCGGTGCAGGTAGATGCAATCTCTTGAAGGAGGCTGGAAATTATTTCCATGGCCTCTTGTTGATCTATTGGAGGTAAGGAGGGAAATGCATGCTTCTTCTCCTCGATATGTACCTCAGTAGCATGGATATGATCGTCAGTTGCACTGGTTTTTAGGGCATTTTGGAGGTGCATCCAGAGCTTGAGGTTGTAGTTAAATACCCTAAAGAAATCAACTATGTGTGCCTACCCATGTTGCAATTCCTTTTCTATGACAACAATTTTTTGTTGCAACCCCCCTTGTTCTATTTGGGGGGAGCACTTCATCTTTTCCTAGAGCTCTAGTTTTTGTTCCTGTAAGCACTAGACTCTCTCCTTCACTTTGTTGAGTTTACGTGGCGCAGGGAAGTATAAATTTTATGCAGTTGTACTGGGGACTTCCGCATATACTTCATCCACTATGTTGAGCAATAAGGTGTGCACAGTCACTTCTATCATGTGGAGTTATTTAATATCCTTGTGTGCAAATTTGATCTCCTCGCATGAAACTATCTCCTAGTAATGCTTATGTTGAGTTTATCTATGTGTAATAAGTTATTTATCATGCTTCTGTTGCAATTCTATACATGAATGGCTAAGTACATGGTGCATATCCCCGAGTTCATTCATGATCTTTGCCATATAGTTTTGTAGGTCCTGTGAAGGCACCTACACCAATTCCAACTCATCATAAGGTAATAGTTGAGCCTTTATGGTAGAGGATGGCTCAATGGTTGTGACGACCAATGGGATGAAGTGTAATACTCTCCTGTAGGTACTATTGTGGGGGGATGTTGTGTCAGTTGTGCTTGGGATGTGGGGCCAATTATTGGAGCAAGCTCCAGCGTTCAATAAAACTCATCCAACTTTTGTTATTATTCTCTATTCAACATCTGTTGCACGTTCAAATTGGATTGGAGCACCTTAACGATGCTCAGGACTGGTGAAGGGGATTTCCCTAGTTCCTACTCTGGAGTGTTGGTTTTGATTCTTTGTTCACCCAAGCCCGTCAATATCATATGCATGGTGGATAGTGTAGTCATTTGAGAAGGGGTTTCCTCTACAATGGGCGTAGGACCAGTCTATTGTGACAAAGTTAGTGTGTTCTCTTGTTCACTAGATTTAGATCTTGTGCTTGGCCGAATCGATGTGATATGTCTCTTCATGAGTGGACCTCCAACATGAATTTGAACATTGTGCAAAACTAACTACTTACTCTCTCCTGGTCTCCTATTTTCCTTCTTGTCTCCTCCTAGATGTACCATATCCATGGTATGGACAAACCTATGAACCCATTGTGTGCTAGGAATATTCTTAGTTGTCCAAGGCCTTTCACATAAACAAATATTCTCTTAAGGATCTTCATTACTCTTGTATAGATTCATTAATTCAAAGTCAATCATAGGATGGAACCTTACTTTGATATACTCTACCATTTGTTCCCATTCTTGTAGATCTGTGTGGTGCATCACCCTCCAACATGTAGGTGTTCCTTTGACTACTGCATCCATAGCATAAATCCTATGGGTCTCTGGTACAATCTCCCCCATTTATGCTAGGAATGTATCTATCGGGCCTGTATTGTAAAACCTTAGTAGGTCGCACAACTTTGATCTAATCCAGCGCACTGCTTTGGTGATTCATGCACATATCTCAGTTGATACATCATACATCTTATTCCACCACCTTTCCATAGCATCCTCTCAATCTATAGCATAGGAATGAACACTTCTCTAGCTCAGTTCACCATCGGTTGTTGGGTTCACATAGTCTTCCTTCCATTCTATGATGTTGTATATGTTCTCTATGATTGAACTCTATGCATCCTCATTCATGGGGTCATTATATCTGTCACCCTCATTTGGATCCATCGATGCAATAATGCGCAAGGTATATTTCTCAAAAGACATTTGTTGTTTCTTTAGATTTATTACAACATTGTTATCAAATGCCTAGTTATTTCCAAGTAGATCTCGATAAGGGTCTGAGTCATCCATGATCTCAATCACCTCAAAGTCTGCTTTGGTCTTTGCCTCATTGAAGTTCACTTCCAATTTCTCGAGCTTGTCGATAGGATAAATTATGTATTGGTTGGAAAGCCTAAGTTGAATGGGGGACCACACCAAGTTTGATTTATCCATCAACTCCCATGATTTCTTTAGCAATATGTTCACATCGGATCCTAGGTCCAACATGACACCATCCATCCCATAACTTCCTATCTCGGTTGTCATTTTAAATTTTATCCCCATGCACTTCCTCCTGCATATATGGCACACATATCATTCTGGTAGTGGGGCGAAATCACAACATCGGTCTCCCTTTCATCCATACATATTGTCAACATATGGGTCAATTTATTTGCATCTATAAGGTCACCCAACATCTTCAAACAACAACACAAGAAGTGGCTTACCTGGTTTTATAATTTAGCCTTAGCATAAGTGTTTTGTTGTGTTTCTTCTTGCGTCATGCGTCAAAACTCTTCACACACATGTTCCTCTTCTAGTGACTTTTGTGCTATACATTTCACTTCCTCGCGCACTCGGGCCTCTTCCAGTAACCTCTACATCATCCATTTCAATTCTTCACGCGCACGTGGGCTTTTTCTAGCACCCTCTGTGTCATGTAATTTCCTCTTCTAGTTCCCTTTGCATGTCACATAGGAATTTATTTTGTTGTGCAACGTCAAACTTGGGAGGTACTTGCCTTGCTTTTTTATCTTTCCTTCTATATTCTGACCTGAAATTTTCCTCATTCTGGGTCGGCTCCCCTAAGAATGACTCCTTGAGTTACCACTCGTAAGTCCGCTTCTTCTTTTGGATTTTTATCCTTGTGTAGCTTATTAGTCACCATGTTGAATTTTCCCTTCTTCTCTTCCCATTTGTCCAATATCTCTAGGTAATCCTTTGTGACACGGTCTATAATGTGGAAATATCCATAGAGTGCATGCAACTTGGTGCAGAATCACAATAAGTAACCTATCTCGCCATGGTTAAAATAGGTAGGTGGTCTTCCTCTGCCACCACTGTATCCTCTTCCTCTTCCATATCCTCCCCGTTGGCCTCCTCTATCAAAGTTGATACGATCTCCACCTTTCTATTCTTTTTGGACCCAAAAATCATATGTAGTGTGCTCTTGCACTAGCTACAACAACTAGCAGTTGTTCACATCATGGCCCATGGATTTACAAAATTCACAAAATGGAGTGTACATGGTCTTTTGATACTTTTGTAGTGTTAGACAATAGGGAGGTATATGACCCCATTATCTATAGATCACACACCACCCGATCTATGGTCCTATCTAAAATAGTTTTGGTATGCCCATTGTTGTGTAAATTCCCAACACATGACACTCATTTCTATGGTGACCTTATCCACAACACAAGGTACACCATAAATTTTCTTGCATCACCTTAGCCTTTGCCATATCTTGCAGTTACATTATGAGGTTCGTGAGCTAAGATTGTACTTGCACAAGCCCTGTCGACGTCTTGCCACCTCCTAGCATAGACTCTAAGCTCATTTCAATTTCCACGGCCTCCACCTGGGTCATTACCTTCTACTGGGTGAGTGGGAATCAAATGTATGGTATGATTCCAACAATAAACCATTCTATGTGTTGGACTCTTAGATCTGAAATGTCAATCTGTCCAACAAAATATTGAACCGTTGGTCATAATCCCACATGGTTTCTCTAGCTTGCTACTTAATTTCCTTGATCTCAATTATACATTATGATTCTGACTTAGGATTTTGAAATTCCCTAAGTAGATCTCTCTTTATCCCCATCAGGGACCTTGCTTGTCCCACCGATGCAATAGCCTTGTACTTCATGTACCAGGTTAGAGTTGTGTCTCTTAATGTGGTCTATAGCTACTCAATATTGGATGCATCATCTATGACTCTTTTCATAGGACATATAGCTTCACACATGAACTAGTCCTATTCTGCCTTGTCTCTTCCTGTCCCATGAAATGCGAGAAGCTTAAAGGTTGAAACTTGGTTTTCCATACTCGATCTAGAACCGTGTCTTCCTGATTGACTTCTATTTGTTGTTGATATTGATGCTCTTTCTTGCAAAGTGCCACTGACTTTGGATTCTCCTTCACTTGTACCTTCTCCTTCCCTTTATTCTAATCTCTCTTATTCTACTTCTCTAACCTCTATACTTTCTTCAGTTCTTTCTTCTTAACGAAAAATGTGTGAGGGGGTTGGTTCAAAGAGGGTGTTCATGCATAATCTCGCATCTTCTTCGGTGAGGGATACAAAAGAGCTCCCTATCTCTATCCATGCAAGTCTACTCATAATCATCAAGGCCTCTACTCCTTCTTGGAGGTCTCCATCACTATCTACTATTGTGTTGGCGCTACTACTATGTGCCCCATCTTCCTTTGATGTGAATACATTTCTCACTATCCAAAGGGATCTGACTTCATTTTCTTCGATCCTACTCCCACTACTTCTAGTATCCTCTCTTGATACCTCTCTCCTAATGTTGTGTCTCTTTAACGACCTCTCTTCTTATGTGCTTCTCTTTGGCATATATATTTCTTCCAAAAACCCTTTTGGTGTGGTTTTTCTTCTCTTCATCTTGGAGCTGGTTATTTGTTCATCAACCCTTGCTTTATTTTATCCGCTTCTCTACTTGACTTGTCTCCTTAGCTCATCTCTTTTTGCATATCTCTCAACTCTTGTTTTCCTATGCTCTTTTGGATCCATTCTCTTATCACCTCATCTCATCTTATTTTGGATCCCTTCTGCTAAATCCACTCTTTCTTTCATCTTATCTTTCCCCCTTGCTTTCCATCCCCCCCCCTCCACGCATGTCGGGGAGGTTATCGACCATCCTATTAGGTTCCATGCACATCAACCTCTTTTTCACGAACAACATCTTGATCCACAGAGGGATTTTTTCCAATAGTCACCTTCTAAAACATTGTTGAAGGATTCACTACACTCAATATCAAACTCAACAATATACCCCTCTTTCACACGCTCAAACCAGAAATCAATAGCTCTGACCCACTTATTATCCAAAGATTTTAATCTATTGACCACATCTTGGTCCAAACCAATGATTCTTGGGCTCTCCATACAAAGTTAATCTATATATCTCTCTTTATCCACTCATGCAATAAATAAGGAAACTCAACAAAGAAAATTTAATGTAGGTCTGTGTATATGTACCTTTTTTTTTCCATCACTCGAGGTTGATCTATAGGTTCTTGGTGTCTCATTGCACAAAATCATGTTCCTTCTTAGAGATTTATTATTGTATCTCCTCCCTTGATGGTTTCCATGTCATGTCCTTCCTTCAACATGTAGTATAAAACCTTCATGTCCCAGAATGAAACCAATTGTTGGCTCTCAGGGTTTGAAAGGATTAACCAACAAATACCCCATAGGCACTCACATATTCAATCGTCAAGGACTGAAGAAGGTCTCACATGAGACACCATGAGAATCATAGAGACCATGGGTTTCATGCAACTTATAAAAGAATATAACATACAGGAAACATCCATCATATAACCATGCAGTCATTCATAACCACCATAAGAGTATTGTGAATAATATTGTAGAACATACATACATACAAACTAGCATATACAATATATAGAGACAAAAGGTACTTCACGCTTGCTTTATTAATCTTAATAGCATTTAGATACAATTACTATAGAGAAGTTGAAGCTTGCATAGAGCGCATTCAGCATGAAACAGAGCATAGCAAGTCATTTTGATCTGGATCTACTTTCTCTCTCATATTCACATAACAAGAAAAACTACAATGCATCACTTAAGCTCTAACTCATCTACAAGTCACATACCATAATCCACACCTAGTGAAGAAAAACCCAACCCCTTCATATTTGCATGCATCCCCCTTAGGTCTATTGGAGTGTGGAAATCATAAAAACCTTGCCATGTCACCCAGCCACAACCTTGACCATGACCAGTCAGGTTGTTACAAAAAAGGTAACAATGATTACTGAAGATCTTCAATGATTTGGCCTGCATGTGATATCTTTAAGTCTTTGCACATAGTACAAAACTGGTTGGAAGGTGCAGTAGATCCTTGGTTGATGCAAGCACTGAAACTTAGTGCCACATGGTGCATCCTCTTGGGTTCATGCATAGTGCTTACTTATGGCATGTGCATGGTCTATGAAAACTTAGGGTGCCAACAAGTCTCCTCGATGAAAATAACTTCGAGCTTGCTCAAATCAAATAGTTTGTTGAGGGCCAATTTCTTGGTCTAACCCTGGAGTTTTCTCTGCTTTAAGAACCATGGAAACCCTGGAGTTTTCTCTGCTTTAAGAACCATGGAAACAATTCATTCTTTCCCTTGGCTTACCTCTTTTACCATTCATTCTTGAGTGTGTTTAAGTGCATATTTCCTCCCATCCCTAGAGCCCTCCAGCTCTCAATAACTATCAAACCCCTAGGGTTCCAAAAAAATACTGAATCATGGAGGAAGAATCCAGGCCTATGGTAATGACCTCCTGATTCCTAGGAAGAGACCTCATTTTCAGATTCCCACCATGTAAGGGGAGTCCCTCCTCATCATGTGAGAGTTTGTGCCCATAGAAAATTGACTTTTGACCGCATAATCATCTTCCTTCCCAGCTCCTAAACCCGATTCAAAACAAATAGTGGGAATATCATTTACGACCCTCAATTGAACAAATCCAAATGATATAGAATCTTCATGTACCCTTAAATCATCCCCATATCCTTTATCATAAATATAATGATAATTCATGGATGACTTACCTGGATTATGCATGCTCATTTTCTATAGGAGATCAATCCTTTGTAGTTTTGACGGCATGAAGTAAAAAACAACAAGAGTTGTAATAGTGTTCTCATAAGTAGCTTCCACAAATCGAGCCTCAAACATGAATGGGATAGATATATCCCCAACCAATGAATCATTTTTCTCATCACAACACCCTATGACCTTCTTATCTGAGACCCCAAATGGGTCAATGGGCTCCCTAACATCACCAACCCTCGGCCTCCCTAGGAAGAGAAGCAACTTCAAGATGTACCACTAGATCTCCTTGACCTAATGGACTCTCTCCCGCCTTCTACCTAACTCTCTTTTGGAATGATTTCTCACATTCTCTTAAAATTTCCATAATGGTGGCACTGAGGATAGTTGAAGGGGAAATTTATGTAATCCAGAAGTTGGGTATGGCTCAAGTTTCTCATTATAAGACCCATAGAGTCGAAAATACCTTGGATAATGTCAATTTCAACAAGGATACGAGAAATTGAGTGGCCATTACAAATCTTATAACTGTCATCTGTAGGATGAATTTACCCATTTTATCCCCAATCTCGTTAAACGGGTAGTCTAAACAATATTCCATCGGCAAACTTGGTAGTTTAACCCAACATACATAAATTCTTCCATAGCCTCGAAATAACGGTGCCACAACTTGAGTGACATGTAGGTTTGGTCTAATAGCCAATTCCCCTTCAAAACCTTTAGTGTGTCAGCATCCAAGCAAAACATAAACCTATCTATCCCTTAGCAAGCATGTAAAAATCATCACATAACCCAAAAACGACACCCACGCCACCTGAATCTAGTCATTAAGTTGACCCATGCCAACAACTACCTTGTCATGGTCATAACCTAGGATTTGGTAGATAATCGCCAAATATTTCCTAGTAGTTTCAAGCAACATGTCATATTTGAATGGAGGTGTGGTAGTTCGTAGTGGAGTATTAGGGGCTAAAAGGTTTCCTAGCAGGATTTTTTTATCAGTTTGAGGCAACTCCTGATATTTGGCCTCTAAAGTATGTTCTTCTAGGGTCTCATAAGAGGCTTCAGGGAAATAAATCATTTTGTCTAGGGTATCACGAGATATATTGTAGATAACTCGATGTCCATCTGTGGACATCACCATACCCTCATTATATCAGTAATTCATTGCACACTAGTGAACAATCTCAGCGAAATTAAAAGTCTATGGGATGTTGGACCAGGCAAGGTTCAATTCCCATAAGTGTAAGTATTCCCATCCATTGTTAGCATTTGTCTGGGCACTGTAAATGCTTTGGAATAGGTTGGGAAAGGACAGGGCTGAGTAAAAAATATCACCATCTCGGTCAATTAGGGGCTCATCTGTAGTTGAAGGTTTCTTAGAGGACCACGACTTGCTAGGTTTTGTAACTTTAGCCATTTTAATAATTAAATGATATAAATAAGTTCCAGGAGTGAATGCATGGACTGTAAGAGTTATTGGGTTACCTTTTGACCGTTGGTTGCAGCACAAGAGGACTGTTTCATTTTTCTTGAAATCTTGGGTGTCTGACTTGGAGCTTTGGAAATGGTGCTTCTTCATGCCCAATGAGGATTTTTCCCCTTATTTTAACCCTTTGAGCACCATGTGTCACCATTCCATTGATGAAAACCTTTGAATTAGGTGAAGGCGAAAAATTTGAATGGCATCATGTGTGACGTCAGTTGGGCCCCACAGATACATGGTGGCCTTGTATAGGTCCATGGTGGGATATATGTGGCATGGGGACAAGCCACATGTCATCGGGTTCAAGATTGTTGATTTGTGCCTTTGGTATCCTTCGATAGGTCCCTCTCTTTTAGGTGGAAGCTGATGGTTTGTCCCTATGGATGCCTTGTTGGCATGCCCATCTATCCTCTATTAGTCCTAGGGTCCATTGTAATACGACAGGTCAGTAGGACATGTCAGCACCATAAGGTGTTTTGTCAACAGTTAGGCATGCATCGTGCCTCGGGGGCTACAAGTGGTTTTTCCAAACCAAAAAATGTTATTGCATGCCCTTGACGGTGGTTTTCCCTTTTCCTTTATGTGATGTGACGCCACTCAAAAGTTGATGCGTGCCCAACCCTAAACCATTGTTTCATCGTCGGGGGGTCGTTAAAATTCTCATATGTTCACGATGTGACACAAGCTGTGAACCATCAATTTGGCTTGCCTGTGATATCTTTGGTGATCCCCCCCTCCCGCATCCTTTGGCCCTCGATCTTAACATGTGGTTTTATTATAGGCTCTCTCCACCAACAATTTAGAGAGTTAATGGGTTACGATTAGCCCCATTTTCCACCCCGATAAGTGCTTAAGCTCAATTTAGGCACCTGAGGATTTATTTTTAACTCTTTTCCATTATTTCTGATACAGTGAGATTTTTTCCGTTGTCCATAGAAATTAGAAGTTATCCCCTTTGTCCCTAGTAGGCCCAAATCAAGTCATATGGCCTTACTAGTTTCTTCATTGATGACAGAACTTAATCTTGTACTAACATTGGCTCCAATGGGGACAACATATCCCTATGATCTGCCGAGAATTTTAGACATAATGCTTCCCTCTATTGGGTTATGGAGTTTGTCTTCCAAAATTAATTACCCTTTCTGAAAACTACTCAGATTTGTGAACACAGAAAATATTCAATAGCTTATACGTTAGCACCCTATCTACTTGAAACTGTAACAGAAAAAGTGAATGGAGCGAAATTGAACAATGTAGAGAATAAATGAAACTAAATTACTTATGTACAAGGTGAAATATTCTACAACATTTAGTACTACAAAAAGTGCTTGAGGAACCTCCCCTTTGCAAGAGCCCCAAGCAATTCCCCATCCAGGTGAGACAAACCATATGTTTTGTTGTCTTGTACAAAAACCTAGAATGGTCCAAGCCAAAGATTATCAAACTTTCCATGATTCCCTTTGGCTTCTCTTTTGGCATTCCATTTCATAACCAAGTCTATTGTCATGAAATTTCTCTCTTCGGTCCTTTTGTCAAATATATCCTTCATCTTTTCCTAATGAATCTGATATTTAATCTACACTTGTTCCCTTGTCTATTGAACTTCTATTAATTGACTTATCATCCTCTACATATCATATGATTCCTCCTCTTCATTACAGGGAGGTTGGGATGGATAGGAAAAATGGCCTCTAAGTCATATACCAACTAAAAAGGGGCAGTTCCAATTGATATTTTTGTGCTTACTATGTCTGCCCAAACTACATATTTCAAGTGAGAGTCTCATGCCATCTTATTTTGTGACAACATCTTCTTGATGATCCTAATCAGAATTTTATTTGAGGATTCACCTAAACCATTCCCTTATGGGTAATAAGTAGTTGAATACCGAAGCTCTATGTTGTAATTTTGGTAGAATTGTATCATTTTGGAAGACTTAAAGGCTTGGGCATTGTCAGTGATAATCTTTCTTGAGCACCCAAATCTAACCAATATGTTTTCTTCAAGGAATTTGATGATGGCTGAATATGTTTCTACCCTTGTGGGGATGGATTCTACCCATTTAGTGAAGTAATCAGTATCTATCAAGATCCACTTATGCTACCCACTTGAATTGGGATTAATTTCACCAATAAAATCCAACCTCCATTGTTGGAAGAGTGTCTCAACTCTGATGGGTCTTAGTGGGAGTGGTATCAATTTTTGCTTCCTAGAAAACATTTGAAATTCTACACATATCCTAACCATTGAGTTCACATTAGAGAATAGAGAAAGCCAATAATAGCCAAATCTGAGGATCTTATAGGTAGTAGCTCTCCAAGCATGGTGACCACCACATACTCCTTTGTGAAATTCAATGATGATGCCTTCAATTTAATCTTTAATGATACAATTAAGAAAGATACCTCATGGATCCTTCCAAAATAGGTTTTCCCCTAAGATGCAATATTTGAAAGCCTTAATTTTGATGGATCTAGCCTTGGCCTTGTCCCATGTTGGTGGAAACAATAATTTTTGCAGATAGAAGATGATATCCTTATACCAATCAGATTGGGAGAATTTGGAATCTACCTTCAAGGATGGTTCTAGTGTTTCGTCCACTTTAGGATCTGTTGATAGGAGGTCTGATGAAAGCATATGCACACTTAGAGATTTACAATTTGACTCAACCAATAGCTTGGCTAGTCCTTGTCCCTTCACTAATTTTTTGGGTTTGATCTCTACATCGTACTCTTGAATTTTATCAATCCATTTACCTTTTTTTCCTTCATTGTCAGCCTGTACAAGGATGCCTTTAATGGTACTAGTAGGAACATATGCCAGAGTTTTAAAATGAAATACATAATCTCTGAAAGCTTTTAGGGAATTCTCTAAAGCATATGCTTGTTTTTCCATACCATTGTATTTTAATTCATCATCTTTGAATGCCTTACTAAAAATGGCTATGGGCTTCTCGTGATCTTCTTCATTTCTTTGAAATAACACAACAACAACCATAATTTCAGAGGAAAAAGAGAATATGATAAATTCCTTATCATAATTGGGGATAACTAGGACTGGAGATTATCCTAATGCCTATTTGATTTGTTGGAAAGATGCCCTAGATTCAATAGTCCATCTAATTTCATGGTATTGTTTCAACATATCAGTGATGTTCTTCATCATTTCAGCAAAATTGGGGATGAACCTCCTAAGAAAAAATATTTTTCCTCAAAAGGGTTGCACTTCTTTCTTATTTCTGGGAAAACCAATTTGTTTGATAGCCTCCATCCCTTTGAAATATTTTATGACTCCTTCTTTGGATATTATGTGACCTAAGAGATTTCCTTCTTTCATGACAAAATAAGATTTCTTGGGATTTAAAGACAAACCAAACTTCCTGCATTTAACAAAAGTTCTTCTTAAGTGCTTAATGTGGTCTTCAATGGTCTTTGAAAACGTTGTCATATCATCTAGGTAGATAATAATAATCTATCATTTTCTCCTACAAATGTTATGTCTGTGGCTCTTTGTAAATTTTCCCCTACATTTATCAACCCATAAGGCATTTTGTCATACATAAAAGTTCCACGAGGTGTTGTAAATGTTGTTTTCTCTCTATCATCTAAGTGCATTGCAACTTGGTTATATCATGAGAAACCATCCATCATGGATATCTTATCTTCCCCTACTACCTTTTGTATTATGTGATCCATTTTAGATAATGGATAGTTGTCTTTCAGTGAGCATTTGTTCAGATTTCTAAATCCCACACATAGTCTAATTTCTCCACTCTTCTTCCTTACTGGAACTAAGTTGGCCACCCATTCAGAGTATCTGAGAGGAATTATGATTTGAGCATCCAACAGTTTCCTCACTTCCTTTTCAATAGTGGGCAGCAAAATGGGATTGACTTCTCTGAGCTTATGCCTAAAAGGTTTGGTACCGGGTTTTAGGGGTATCATGTGTTGTATAATGTCGGTGTCATAAGTTTTCAAATCTTCATACTTCCATGCAAATACATCTACATACTCTTTAAATAAATCCAAATATTTTTGTTTGTGCTCAACATATATGTCTTTAGATAACTTGATATACGTTGGTTCATGCTCAATCCTTATATTGCAATCTTCAATACTTTCATCTTTGGGAAGAACAAGTTTAACATGTATACCATTTATGTCAAAGAGTTGTTCCAAAGGTACCAGTCCCTTTGGAATAAAATTATTCTTGAGTTGCAAGACTTTATGATTAGCCATGTAGTTGCTAAACTCAGGGACTGATTCAGTTTCTCCTTCAATCACATCTTCAATCTCTAAATCTCCATCCAAGTCCATGTGAGTATTTGCAAACTCATCTATTAATTACATAAATTTATTAATGTGTTGATCATCTTTAAACACTTGCTAGTACTTGATGTTATCAGGAATAGATGGTTTGTATCTCATCTCAATTCCATACTTGACTTGAGGGATGGTTGGTGGTTTGAAAGTACTAGCATCCAATGCTAGGGAATATGCTTGTTGGTTGAACCCCCTAAGGACAACAATGATGTTGAAAGCTTCATAAAAGTTGTTTATTAGGTCCCAAACCTAATTTCTGTATGACCTCATCCTAGGGTGCCTTGTTTGATATAGGCCTTTGACTTTTTGCACCACTAACTCTAAATCTCCAAATACTAGCATCTTAGTAATTTTCATCTTTCTTGCAACCTCCAAACCCATAATCGAAGATTCATATTCAAGTACCTTGTTAGTAGCTTCAAACTCCATCTTGTAAGACAAAGGGATTTATTACTTAGTGGGAGAAATTAGTACTACTCCAGCTCCCAATTCTTTTGAATATGCCCCATCAAAATACATCTTCCATACACCATCAACCTCTGCAACAAGCATTGAAGAAAAATCTGCAACTGTAGGGACTTCATCATACTTCTCATTTATTGATAGAATACAACAAACCATGTCTTCATCAACAACATATATATGATGGTTTTTGGGGTTATTTTGATCACTCACCGCATAGACAAATTTGGTTTCCTTGTACAATTTCCTATTTCCCCCTCCAAAGACTGACACTATGGTATAATTCATGTCTATTTACATGGTACCTCCTATCTTTCATGCCCATGTTCTTGACAACAACGTACCATAGTTAGCAGGCACATCAACCACTACCACATCGATGATAATTCTTTTGATATGTAATTGAGCCAATGTGACCACTATGTCTTTAATTAAACCTTCACACTTAACTTTTCTTGAATCAAAAGAGTACAGGTCGTGATATGGCTTAGTTATCTCAAGTCCCAATTTCGCCATGGCTATTTTGAGTATGAGGTTGTGTGAGGCTCTAGAGTCTAGCATGCAATTATGCAACATCGTATCATGAATATCTAGTGTTACATAAAAAGGAGAAAAAAAATCTTCCTTCTCATCTATGTGAGGTCCAAATACAATGGTAGGGAATTCATCTTGGACATTCAAAGTATCTGGTTGATTTGTAGGTCTCTCTCATGCATGAATTTTTCAGTTTGCTTATGATAAGAGGGGTTTTTAGACAATTCAATTAAAGGCACATGAATCTTGATCATTTATAATTCATGTTCAATGTTAAATGTAAAAATATGCTTTTCAACTTCTTTATGTTTAATTTCCCCCTTCAGTGGCTCTAAAACATTGTTTCCCTTTATAGTATCTAAAACTTATTTAGTCTTATCTTTAGGTTGATTTGGAGGAGACTTTTTGCGTTGTGACTAACTGTCTTTCCCAACAACTTTATGCCTAGGACTCAAGTCATATTTCTTATGCATTTTTTCATGTAAGGAATCAACAAACATTTTTTATTGAGATGGTGAAAAAGCTTCTTGGCTCAACTCACCTTTTAGGATCTGTCCCCTAGATTTAGGGAATTATCATAATCATTCTAAGACAAATGGATAGCATCATTATCATCTTGGAGCAGGTGAATTTATTCTTGATAATCAACTTATTCCTCATTCATCATATCTTCAACAAGATTATTATCATTATTGGTTTTGACAGGGGGTTGAATCGGTTGTTCTTCGTTCCTTCTCTCCCTTCTCATCATTTGTGGGTTGAAGGGTATTTTGAATTGATTAGCATTTCTCATACCTCCCTCTTGAGGAGATTTGTTTGCATTGTTTCCCTCTATCTCAAACCTAGATAGTTTATTTAACAGGTTCATAATCAATCTGGACATCTCTTCAATTTTGCATCTTGGGAGTTTGTATTAGGATCAGAGGTGCTAGCTTCTTCTTTGACTTTCTTCTTGTCTTTGTCCACTTGATCCATTCTTTGTTTCATTTTTCCAGATGCAGTCATGTTTCCCTCATTATCTATTGCATCATATTGCATGATAAGCAAGGTTGGGGATCTCCTTTCCCTCAACATCATGGAAAAATCAAATTCAAATGCTCCAACATAAGTGACCTTTACTGATGGTTGTGAAGTTTTTATATAAATATGGATCTTGTTATAGAGTTTGTTGAATCTTCTATTAAACTCAACCATAGTTTAATGTTCTTTCTTCTTTAATGAGAAAAATTCAGTCAAATAATAGAGATGGTCTCTTGTCTCTCCCCATTGTCTCATAAAGGTTAATTCTAATGCTTTCCATGTACCAATTGAGGTAGCAGGTAACCCCCTGAACCACTTTCTGACATCCCCTTCCAAGGTTTGGACAAATAGTCTCATGAAAAAATCATCATGTTCCACGAAAATTTTATTGGTGAAGTCTTGGAATGCACCCATATGTTCTTCAGCAGAGATGGCCTTCTCCCCATCATATTTTGGCAATGGTTTCAAATAGTTCTCAGGGAGGTCATGAACATTTGGAGGAAAATTCAGGGGGGCATATATGGCTGCTACCCAAGGGTTTATAGGTGGTGGAGGTGGAGGTTGATTTCCCCCACATCTACCCCCTCCTAGTATAGCCATTAGGTTTTGCAGGATAAGACTATTAAATTCAAAAGACAGAGCAGATGCAGGATATTTCAAGAGGGGTTTGAAAGAGGAACTTCCTTCTGGAGGAAACTCTAGAGGAGAACTTTGTCGATCTATCAGAGGTCTTTGAGGAACTTTTAAATCAAAATGTGAATCTAAAGGTATGTTTATCATATCTACAAATTCACTTACTTTATGAACAACAGTAGGACATAAATATAAATGAATATTACCTGGAGGAGAAGACAGTTGTATTTCCCTAATGTTTCTCTAGGTAATGATATTTTCTGGATCTCGATAAACTAGAATCTAAGTAGGATCAGGGTTCCTTCTTGTATGTCTTCTTGTAGATGCCATATTTCCTTCTGTGGATTCATCGGGTGAAGGATTAACAACCAGGTGTCTGAGGCTTGTTCACCATTAAGAATCATATCTTATAATGTCGTACCCCAAGAAACAATCACTTCGACTTTCGTCCCCGACAATGACACCATTTCAAATGTTGTTCCTTGAGATATTCCAGGTTGTTTATGGAACTTTATGATTTCATTAACTAAATTTGGCTTATTTTCTAGCTCATTAGTTGTCCTAGTTATGTCTTTCTTGGCTAAGGTGAGTAACTCCAGCTCATTCCCTATGAGGGAGAAATGTGCCCACTTGTCAAATATTAATGTGGACATGTTATCCCAAATTACATGCTTGTCTGCTTTAAGGGTTGATTTTCCGATAATTTTGGTCTTTAATTTCTCCAGGTCCTTTAGGGCCTCATCCTTGGCAATGTTTATCTGAGACAATGAGACTTCTCTACTCTTTGCTTACTCCTCTAATTCTATCACCCTGGTATTTTTATTTTTGAGTTGGTTGCTCAAAGTGCCTAATTGCATCTCTTTCACAAAGGTCAACCATCACTTTAGCTAGGCCTTATTCTAGGTCATCCAAGATGTCCTTCTCTGTTCTAGACTTTGATGTTTGGGAAAGCTAAGTCTGTTGATTCCTGAGTCTCATTTTCCTCTTGTAAATTCTCATTTTAACTCTGCAACCTTGCTATGAATTTCTTGCTTTCAACCAACTAGTGATAGATCTCCTCTTCATCTTCATGAATGGCTTGAAACTCTGGAGTTTACATATACGAAGCTTCGGGGAGGTTAAGCCTCTTTCATTAAACCTTGATCTCATTGTCTTTTTTATTCACCAACTCTCCCATAATAATGGGGTGTTTGGGATATATTCCTAGAGCTATGATCTTCTTTTCAATATCTACTATCTTTGTTTGATTTTCCTTAGTGGAAAACTTTTCTTGCTTCATCCAATTGTTGATGTTGTATACCATTTCCCTAATCTTCCTCTCACTAGTAGAGGATTGAAGCACCCCTTTATAAAACATGTCACTTCCCTGCTATTGAAATTAGATTAGATCAGTTGGTTGAACATTTCCCAACTTGAATTTGACATGGGTTTAATTATAGTCCACTAGGAAGATGGGATTTGGCACCTTTGATTCCAACAAGGTAAAATTGAAGGTGCCTTGTTGATGATCCATTGTTGTTAGGAGACTTTTTTGTGTTGTCTATCCCCTTGCTTGGGGATACATCTCCATTTTCATCTCTTTGTTGTGCCTTTTAATGCCCAAGTAGTGAGAGAATAAGGAGGGATACTTTTTTGTTGCTTCCCCACTGGCAAGTGTTTGCTTAATAGCTCTTGATGATAGCATGGCTAAGGGGAGGTGCTCAATAGTAAGGTTGGTCCCTCATATTCATTCTATCCTTGAGTTATTTGCAACACATCTTTTCCTTTATGCAAACTTCCTACCAAAATATGTTTTGTATCCTCCTCCTCATCCCCTTTTGGATTTTTGTTTTGTTTCCCATCCACATCCACTCCTAATTACAGTTATAAGAATGATATTTTTACAGGATGAGTGTTTTGGACTGTCTTGGTTTGGGATGATGACGCAATAGCGCTAGGGGTCTCACTTCCTAGAATATACTTGAACTCCTCCCAAGATTATAGGTTTGAAATCCTTTCTAATAAGACATTGGGTTGATGCTTGTATGTTGACTTTCTTGCAGAAATGACACCATGGGGTTCATATATCCACCCTTCCCCTCTCTCAAAATAAAATTGTTTCAGCATCTCTTCTATTGCAACAAAATTTGTTCTTTGTTGAACCAAAAAGGGGCAAACCTCCTATGGCAATGGGAAGGTGATGGATTTTCTTTGTTGGGAAAACAAGAAGTGATCATCCATCAATATTTGTCTGATATACTCCAAAGACATAATTATTGGTGTCAGGAAACTAGGGAGCCTAAATAGTTCTTGTTCAAAACCATAAAATCTAATGACGGTATGGTCCTAGTATAGGTACCAATCCCCTATCCTAGAATCCTTGCTCAATTCTAGAGTGTGCCTCATTTATAGGATGACTCTGGGAAGTGGGGTGCCATGTATTAGGGTTTATATCGTCCTCATGTATTTGTTTACATAGAAGCTAACACCTCTATTTTTTTCTTGTCTTCTAATTTCCTAGGTCCATTCATTGATTAGCTTTAAGTCTCCAATCTCATCAATGATATTAATTCCCCAAGCCTCAAAGTCGGAATGGTTTTGGGAGAGGATGAGATATAAAAAGTAGGATTGATATCTGAAGGACCTGATGTTATGGAAGTCTCCAGTTGAGATTGCATGAATTTCTCCAGGAATTGCAAGTATTCAAACTTAGGAAGGACCATGGATATTAATGGAAATAGAAGAGAGAAAACCCCAAGGATAGCCTCATCAACTACCCTGTCATGGTCATAACCTATGATTTGGTAGATAATGACCAAAGCTTGCCTAGTAGTTTCAGGGAACATGTCATATTTGAATGGAGGTGAGGTAGTTGGTAGTGGAGTATTAGGGGATAAAATATGTCCTAGCATGCTTTCTTTATAAGTTTGAGACAACTCCTGATATTTGGTATCTAAAGTATGTTCTTCCAGGGTCTCATAAGAGGCTTCAAGGAAATAAAGTATTTTGGCAAGGGCTTCACGGGATATACTGCAGACAACTCGATGTCCATCTATGGACATCACCATACTCTCATTATCTTGGTAATTCGTTGCACACCAGTGAATAATATCGAGGAAATTAGAAGTCTACGGGACGCTAGACCGGGCAAGGTTCGATTCCCATAAGTGTAAGTAATCTTGACCATTGTTAGCATTTGGTCTGGGCATTGTAAATGATTTGGCATGGGTCGATAAAGGATAGGGTCTGGACAAAAATATCACCATCTCAGTCATTTAGGGGCTCATGCACAACTAAAGGTTTCTTAGAGGACTGTGACTTTCTAGGGTTTGTAAAAGTATCCATTTTAACAATTAAATGATAGAAATAAGTTGTAAGAGAGAATGCAGGGACTATAAGAGTTGTTGGGTTACCTTTTGACCATTGGAGGAAGCGCATGTGGAGGTTGTTGTAGTTTTCTTGAAAGCTAAGGAATCTGACTTGGCGCTTTGGAGATGGTGCTTCTTTGTGCCCAATGATCCGTTTTTCCTTTATTTTAACCCTTTGTGCACCATGCATCATTGTTCCATTCATGAAAACCTTTGAATTAGGTGAAGGTGTGAAATTTGAGTGACATCATGTGTGATGTCAGTTGGGCCCCATGGACACATGGTGACCTTGTATAGGTCCATGGTGAATCTATGTGGCATGGGGACAAACCACATGTCATTAAGTTCAAGATCACTGATTTGTGTATTTGGTATCCTCCAGTGGGTCCCTCTCTTCCAGGTGGCAGTTGATGGTTTGTCCCTATGGATTCCCTATTGGCATTCCCATCTGTCCTTTATTAGTCCTAGGGTCCATAGTAATGTGATAGGTTAATGTGACATGTCAACGCCACGGGGTGCTTTGTCAGCAGCCAGGCGTGTATCGTGCCTCAAGGGCGACAAGTGGTTTCTTCCAAACCACAAACCATTATCGCATGCCCCCGACAATGGTTTTCCCTTTACCTTTTTGCAATACAATGTCACTCAAAATTTGACATATGTCCAAAAGTAAACCATTGTCACATCGTTGAGGAGTCGTTAAAATTTTTTTATGCCCATGATGTGACACGCGTTGTGAGCCATCTATCTGACTCTTTTGTGATCTCTTTGGTGATCGACCCCCTCCCACGTCATTTGGCCCATTGTAACCTTGAGATGTTCCTAGATACTTAGGAACTATTCCAAGGCATCTCAAAACCTACTTTAGGCCACAAGCTGGATCTTGGACCAAAGGGGGCTCCCTCTTCAAATTCAAGAAAGTTGGATGCCCACTGTCACTAAGCAGCAACTCTCAATATTAAGATCTAAATGCCATATTTAAATGATAAAGAATACGATAAACAGGGTTGGAAGAAATGGACAGTGACTCATTTAAATACTTGTAAAACCTATCATACCAAAGGCCTTTCCATTGGACATGAAGTCTCATTCAATTGAGCACAATAGCTAGTAATGATAGGTAGAAGAAAAGAGAAAAACATTAAATATCAAGCTTAACAGTGAGTAAGGCAGTCTTTGCTAGTATGAGATGAAGGAAAGTGATTTTTTTTAGCATTTAAACAATGAATCCAACAAAATGAAATCAAGTGCATGAGTTGAGCACAATCAGTAAATTCAATAAAAAAACACTTACTCATGTAATCAAGCAACAATTTTTAAATATATTTAAAGGTACAAGAAAGAGTCGGTTATCACCCCATAAATTATGGGAATCAACTTATGACTTGGATATTATGGATATTATCTGTATCTAGTGTTCTTATTGGCAATTGATTGTCATTTTACAAAGAGAAAAGAAAAAGAAAAAGAAAATAAAAGAAAAGAGGGCAAAAAGAATTGAAACAAAGCCCCATGCAATAACAGTGACTTGGTCATACCTTTCAAGCATGATCAAGTCCTTTTAAATTTTCAATGTTGATAGGCTAGTGAATACATCTGATCAGACCATCTAATCCTGGTCAGATAGCCCATAGATTAGAGCTAGAGAATAAATCTGATCAGACCATCTAATCCTGGTCAGATAGCCCCTAGGATAGAATTAGTGAATAAGTCTGACCAGACTGTCTAATCCTGGTCAGATATCCCTTAGGAAAAATAATGTCTTAACCCAACAGTTTAATATGGGTTATTTGTCTTGCGAAACTAGGTCAGGATGTAGATTAATTGCTTTGATTACCTTGCCCAAATAAAACCCACTCGAAGAAAATGCTACATCAAGTTTTTCCTTGCCTTAGGTTGGTTGGAATAAGGTCCCCTTGGTGGTATCTATGACAAAATTGGATAAAACCCATGAG